>VWZK01006536.1:86112-142874 GCA_013396935.1 Baryphthengus martii | reverse complement strand
TTTTTTTTTTTTTTTTTTCTCCTGTTGGACCAAATGCTCCGAGAGAAACTTCATAGGGTGGTAGTGATCAGCTGCATGGATAAAGGATAGACCCACCTTTAGAGCTAAGTACACATTCTGCTTTGCTCCCAGGTTTTGTGACATGATTGTTCTCTGGAAGACATTTAACTGCTTGGAAAAGAAAAGTAAAAGCTATATTATGAAAGCAAAGGTGAACACAAGTATTTTATTTACCTAGTGTACTAGGCATTTAGCTGGACATTTTGTAGTCTAGGAGTGTTAATCCTTATGTGGATGTGCAAAGAAATGTGTAGCCTCTGTACAGTGGCAGCCTAGTAGGCTGTGGGGAGAATGTTAGTGGATGGCGGTGCAGAGACCAAGGAGCTACCTCCCATGGGTGTGGGAGCTGCATCTTCTCTGGCAGCATGCAGCATCTGGAAAAAAAGAAATGGACAGCTTCTCAGTTCTTTGCAGTCAAACAGTGTATTTCATAGGTATGTAATCCCACATGTTTGGGCAGCCCTACCACTTTGAGAAGTATGACACTACAAGGAAAGCTTGCAGAACAGAAGCCATAGAATTAGGACATAATTAGGATGATACATGTAATACACCAATATTCAGTGAAATGTTGAGGTCTTATAAGCCTAATTATTCATGACATATATAAATTTTTAACATAAGGTCAAAAACTTCTGAGAAAAACCAAAGCATTACTCACTTGAGTGTGTGTGTGTCAAGTTTCAGTATCCAAGTACTTCTTTGTGCTTATCTAGATGCATAATATGAATGTAAAGCAAACTTGCAAATGGCCAGAAAAAAAAATCACAGAATATAGCTTATTGCTAATACCGCTTGACACACAGGTAGGTATTTCAGCCCTTATACTAGTCGTAGAATGGTTTCTGGTAATAGTTGATGCTGATTTGTCCTATCTAAAACTAAATTGGAGTCTCCAAATGTGAAATGAGTCTTCTGAGGCCATATTGAATTTTAGATAAGAGTTCTCAATCTGTTTCAGTTTATTCTTTGTGATTCTGTAATCAGATGGGGCTTTCAGACTTGAGGCTAGAGATTATTTTTTCTGAAGTTTAGGATCTATATTCATCATTCAATTTCACTGAGTAACTTGCACTACAAATTCAGGCCTGGGCTGCTAGCTGGGGACAAACTTAGCTGGTACCAGTATATCATAAAATAGGATAGGGAAGGAGCCTCTGGAGATCATCTAGTTCAAATCTCCTGCCAAAGCAGATTCCCCTAGATCAGGTTACACAGAAATGCATACTACCAGAGAATAATTCATAGTGTGTGATATGAGACAAATATTGTTGTCAATGACTAGAAGAACACTCGTGAATTTTTTATTTTGTTCTTGTCACATATATTTGTTACTTGAAACTGGTTCATGATACTTAAAAAGTTGAGCTGAATGTTTACTGTGTGAAAACACTCATGGTATTGAAACTCAATTAGTGTCCTTTGTAAGCAAAACCAAAGATTTTACAAATAACAGCTGCAGGGAATTGATTAGAAATTCACCGAGTATAAAGGTATAATATCTTTTGTACTTTTAATCCAGATAAACTACAATGCTGAGCAGAGCTATTGGCTGAAACTTCTGCCACTCACCGAAAACAATTTTATATTTTTGTGGAAAGCATGAAATGGTACGAGAGCATTGAACATGTCCCTTTCTGCTTCATTTTTGCCTTGGTATAAGGCAAGAAAAGGGTTGTGGGACACATTATGGCAGTCAGTATAAAAGAACACTAAGGTGCCAAAAGCTTTAGTGTGATGTTCTAGTGATGATGAAAAATGTCCTTCTACCAGTTTTGGAATAAATTGACATGAATTATGCGCTTTCTATTTCAATACACTTTCTTACTGTAGCATTTTAATACGTTTTATTGTATTAGAAGCATCTGTCAGTTTTTCTATTTTGTATGTGAGGACAGGAATGCAGTAGTTTGATAGAGCTGACAACACTAAATAATTCTGAACTAAATATTTCTGTAAAATGTGTAAAGCTCTGGGTTTAGAATTTAGGGTAGAATTCAACAAAAAGCCTCAATACTAAATATTATCAAGGGCAGATCTCAAATTGCTTGTGAAAAATAAACTGATTAACTTTTCCCCAGAACTGTCTTGGCAGATTTTAGTCCTCTAAGTTCTAGTGTAGTTTAATAGGGCAACTTTTTTCTTTTTCTTTTTCTTTTTTTTTTAATTGGTTAAAAACTATTCTGTAGTAGAAGTATATGCAGCAATATATGGTATGTGGTACTGCAAATTTAGGAATTATATAGATAGCTTAAAAGGTTCCTCTGTTTATATAACTCACACTTTTCCTCTTTTGTGGACACAGGCTATTTACAGTCTTGTGGCCTGCATCTGTTCTCACTTAATATTGATGTAAAATGGGAGTAGTACACTAATATCAGCGGGAAACTGATGTAAAACCTCTCAAAGAAATCTGAATTAGAGCTCTTGCATTTAATTCCGGCTTCCCTTGAGTAGTTAGGATACATAAAACTTTGTTTCACTTGAATTGTTGGGACATGTATATTATATATGAAACGCTTTCAGATACAACTGGAATATTTTATGATTTTTTCATCAGTTATGTATTTACTTAGGCTCTAGATGAACCTTCATTGGTGGGGGCATTGAACTAGATGATCTCAGAGGTCCCTTCCAACCCTTAACCATTTTGTGACAAAAGATGAAACAGCAGGGAACTGGATGAGAAAAGATGTAACTTGTCATTTAGGGTTTGTCTACTCTTGCATAGTTGCTACTGTGACTGCACAGTGGTGCATACTCAAGTTAACTTTAAATTAACTGGCCTGGCAAGAGTGAAGTAGAATGGGATAGCTGCCAGGAATTTCCTAGGCTTCTATGAAAAGTGTTTCAGACTTGAGCTGTAGTTAGCTTGGTCTGACCTGACCTAAGTTCAAGGCATTGAGTATGGCTTTAACATCAATGTGGATGCATACATGTGACTTTTGTTATTCCCAAGTCTGATCTGCTTCTGAGGGCTCATGCAACTCCTACTGAGGGGCACAACAAGGGAAACAGCTGTCAGGAAAACAGGTATTTGTATGTAAATGTTGGGGTAGTTCCACTCTAGACATTTTTACCCCTTCTGACTTGCAGGTGCAAGATATTATGTAGAGAGAGGGGTAGGAAGCTGCTGGGATGTGAAGGCAAGGCTTTCTCCACGTGCTCTCTGAATTCACTTGAGGCAGTTCAGGGGCCAGGAGTGGTTTCAAACTGCTCTGTCCTCATTTCTAGAGGTGGTCAGAGGGAAGTGAGAGTACAGGTTTAGGGTGTGGGAATAGATAGACATTTCTTTCGGGTGATGGGATTAGCTTTTTGGTAGCTTTTCCTAACAGTAGTATGGGAACAGGAGGAGAGATAAATACCAATTCTGTCTTTGCTCCTTTATCTCTGCTGAATCACTCTACCACTTACAACTGGGTTGGAATTTTAAAATTTATAGCATTCCTGAAATGAAGGAGCATATTGATGACTGTGTTCCATGTGCAAATCAATGACTTCTGCTCATACATTTCTTTCTTGTGGGTGGTAGAAGAGCCTCTCAAGTGAAATGTGTTGCTGTGAATAACAAAGCAGAAGTAGAGTGACCTTTAGCTACCTGCTTACTCAAAGGACACAAGACACGTAGTTTGTAATGCTAAATATCTGTGAAGTTATATTGTTACTGGGTTCATTATTAGTAGGTCTCTATCTTCTCTTCTAAAATCAATGTTTCCCTTTGTGAGATTAAATTTTCCATGCAATCCCTTGCCAATGGTAACAAAGGATGCCTGATTTAGCATTGACATTTGCTAGTGAGACGCACCATCAGGTGATTCATAGTGTCTGTTATTAGTCTTTACTTTGTTCCCAGGGAGTACTTCTCAATTGAGTTTGCCTCATACTGTGTTTGGCCTGATTTCTTCTCGAAAATGTTTTGCCCTTAGATTCATCAGAGGCTTTTAAAACCTGAATTGCGAGAAAAACTCATTAAGGTCAAAGGCAAGAATAATGTGTTTGAGAAAACGGGAGTGTTGGAATCCTTCACTCTTGAACTCATGCCAACAGCTTTTCACTTCACCCTCAACAGTATTGTTATTGCACTGCTGTTTGTCTCTTAAATCAGTCGGTGGTGGAGCAAAAGAGGGAGATGTCTCTCTGTTGCCATGAAGGTGTCAGATGCAACCGTAGAAGGACCAGGCAAGGCATTTCCATCAGGGATAGCAGAGCTGGCAGTGGTGCTGGACCTTCATTCGAAACACTGCGTATGCCCCCGTTGTGTTGATGAAAGGCACGCCAACTTATACAGTAAGGGTCAAAAATGCAGTACTGATATAGAAAGTGGGCAGTTTATCAAAGGGATTGTAATTGCCTGAATGGCAGGGCACTGAATGAATGTGCCAACAAGCCCAAAGTCGTGTTTCAAACTACACGAATACTGACTCAGGATACGTCTATGTTAGTAGTTCAGTTTGAACAAAGAACGTGCTCTTAAACTGAACCTCCTGGATTTTCCCACTTACCAATTTAGGTTCTCATTGTGGAATAGTCTTGGGTTGTGGAAACTGATGATAAAACAAACTGCCAGACATGCTGCAGGAGAGCACCCAAATAAGCTTCAGCTGCTAATGGACTTTTAGACTGTACCAAGTTTGAAATACTGCTTCCCCTCTCTTCCTGAAGTGTACCTCATGTGAAATTGTGCTTCTCAGCACCAAGTGTTTTGCTCCACAGATGCACTCCTGTTGTACCATTCTTGCTGCTGATGCAGATATAACTGAAAGGCATTAGCAATGGGTTTCACCTTGTCTGACTTAAGCTTCTTAAAAGTAGTTCTGCTAGTCAGGAGCAGAGATACAGAAGACATGAATCACCCTTCACTTTAAGTGGGTGCTCAAGATGAGCTGAATCACCCTTAGGGATTTTCTATACATTTTTTTTTTTTTCATAGCCTGTAAAGGAAGCCTAACTTTTGGACAATGTGCTTGCATCTAACTACTAGAGTTAAATGAAAAGAATCCCGTGCAAAACAGGGAAGAGGAGGCTCAATTATAGCAGAATGATGCAAAACAAACAATAAGATGATGACTCAGAAGCTCTTATTCTCAGGTCAATTATTTCAGAAGAATGTGGGATAATATTAGCTAACAAGTGTTTTTACCTGGTAATAGTAAACTGCGATGTTAAAAGAAGGTATTATGCATTTGGTTGTGGAAAATGATGATAGAAAAAGCCTGCACATAAGTGATACATGATGCAGCATCTCATCAGGAAGTTATGATTATGAGAGAGTTTTGTTTCAAATCCTGAACAATTTGCATGCTTCGCAAGATGGGGAAAAATCCAGTATTTGGATATTGTTCATTTGGAAGTCATGCATGAGATAATGTTGCTCTTCACTAGAAAATGGGTGTGCCACTTGCCTTAAGCCTTTCAGTGTCAGCTGGTCAACACAGATGATTGAATGTGATATGGGGTACTTACACCACGAGTCTCTGTGTAGTGTCTCAGAGTAGCGCAGAGAAAATACTTGTGCAAAATGTACCTCCAAGATTCTTAATTACCATTTTTCAAGGAGATTTTTTGATTCAGTGTTCAAGTTAGGTTATTTGCCTAAACATTCTAAAAATTACTTTAGAACCATTAAGGGACTTGGATTGGGTCACCTATACAGTTCTGATATTAAACTTTGACCTTTCTTTGTTAGCTTGCAAATAACATTCAATAATGCATTACTTTTAAATTTTTCAATAATTTTTATTTGAAAATGCTCTGCTCAGTGTTGCTGTTTTACATGCTGTAGCATTAATGGTAGAAGCACTGAAAGGAACAGGATCTTTAGCAAGGCATTTGCAGAGCTTTTAAAATTGGATTCTTAAGACTTTTCAATGTGTCTAGCTTGATTTTGTTCTGCAATTATGCTGAATTTTATATTATTTCAGATGTTTATCAAATATCATCATATTCTAGGACTGTTTTTCCTAGTCATTAGATTTTAAATCAGCACCATTTAAAAAAACTGTTTCAATTTTTCTTGTAGGTAACAAGATTCTTATCACACACAAATTATTTTATGACAGGCTTCAGGTTATCTCTTATATTCTAATGATGACTTCAAGACTCATTCCAGTTTCCAGCATAGATTGGGCAAATACAAAGAAAGGCCTTGAAATCTTTCTTTGCATTGTCTGGAAGTCCACTGAGAGAAACTTATCTTTGGATTCCTTTGTTTCCACCTGGGGCAGTAACAATGCTCTCTCTACTGCACTTCGAGCTGCTTATGAATATTACTGCTTGAAACATAAACAGCTCTGCTGGGACAGTAGATTTACAGCCAGTTTCTCTTTTTACTCACTGAATAGGAAAAATATGAGTAGGGGTAAAATTCAGCAGGTATCGTCTTTGCTCTGTTGTTCTTGGCATGGAACACTAAGACCTGGTTAACTGCTTCCTGTTAACGGTTAGTGATGTGTTTGCTAACTAGCATGAACCATGATCAACTAGCTTTTGTTTTATTATGGCCCAGTTGTCCTTTTTTACTCCTCTTTAAATTAGCTAAACCACTAAGGCTGTTAAATTGCAGAACTCTTTTTCCAGAGTACCAGCTAAGGTGTTACCCACTCCAAACCGACCTGGCCATTTCGAGTCTCTGTTAATCTTATGTGACCACTCCAACTTTAGCGGACACTTGTTTTGTACTATTTATGCAGTTTAGCTCTGGTAGTCCCACTAAGTCAATCTAGAAAAGGTAAACCTTCTCAGGCAAACATCACAATTAATTCAAATGTGCAGGCTTTATTGTTTCAAAACTGTTCACAATGTTGGTTTAGATTTGACAAATATATTTGCCTAGGAAAGAAAATAGTACTAGGCATACATATATATTAGAAAATAATGTGGCACAATCGAAGCAGAACTGAAAAGCAAACTAATTGATGATGGTAATTGGCATTTGCACTACATGTTTCAGCAGGTTTTACTGTGGACAAGTTCCTGTCTGATACACGGACTGAATGACCTTTCATTACTGGAAGGTGTGGTCCTGGAGAAGATCTTTCAGGTTGGTTTTTTTTTTTTTGCTAAAAGACCTATGTTTTCTTAAACCTGTGTAGCAAAGAACAGTAACCAGGGGTATTTGGAAGATCTACTTCAAAACTGCTTTTAAACCAAATTAGATGCATCCTGTGACTTGGAAGGCTGCTGGAAGAAGAGTCTAGCTTCATCTATTAACTGCAAATGAAGGCATTCAGGATGCCAATACGAAGATAAAACTTTTTTTTTATTATTTGTTTTATTCCAAGTTGCACCTAAACAAGTATATCCCTTGTTTTTAAGAAGTTTATGTTAAGAAATGTGCTAAACAGTGTTTGGGAATGAATTATTTTTAGTTTATCCTATTGAATTTTCTGGTTTATGTAGGCACTTATTTACTGAAGGATGTCATGCTGATGTTTTTCCTATTATGTGAGTGTCCCAGCCATCAAGAAACAGTCATTCTCCCTGCTCACACTCCAAGTGACCCTCTCTTATGAAGTACTGGAGTTAAAACAACAGCAACAGCAGTTGGATAGACCTCTATGTGAATTCTGTTGTCTTTCAAGTGTTCATCTGACATTAACAGAATGTGGAATTCCCTTGAGGATTTGCTGTTGGGAGCTGATTGATATTGTGTGATATACTTAAAGAAAAATAAGAGACAGAGCAACTCTCTACTTTGGATAGGGTTCCTACCTGTAAGGTAGGCTGTGGATCCAAGTCCTTCCTGTAAGAGAAGGAGGTATTGCATATCCTTCTGAGATATCTCTTTTCTGGAAGGTTGACCATTTCGCAATTAGAAGAGAGTCTGTGTTTTGTTCTGGGATCAATGAAAGGTAATGTGTTGAAAGAAACGAATATTTGGAGATTCTGCTTTGGAATGGAGTAAAGAAATATATTTATGTAACTGGAAAAACCTGTCAGATTAATGAAATGTATTATTACTCTCTTGAATTGTTGTATTGACCTTGCAGGTAAGAGGAATCCCTATAATGGCAGTGTTACTTGAAGTAAATTTGACTGATGAGTCTGACCTAGTAAGGGAGAAAACTGCCTCCTGGTCCAAGCCATGAGTTTACAATACTTTGGTACAATCTAAACTTTTCTAGCTTCAGTATTATCTAAAGACAGTATCTTTGTAAATAACCCCAAACCATAACCATTCTTCTCTTAATGGTAAAAAGTAAAGATATTAAAATGCTTGATTTTCTATGAAAAAATAAATGATCCCACAGAGGAAATAAAATTACAAGATTGACAGACAGGAACAGTCTGTGTAAGTTATATGACTGTATACACAATGCTGTCCTCATAAAATTGTCTTCTGCTTTCTAGAAATTATTTTCTAACAATAATGAGCCTGACTCTTTGGGAGAGTAGCCATTAGTACTTAGCTATCAAAAGAGGGAATAATTCTGTGGTCAGCTTCTTGGGACAAGGCGATTTGACCTGGTTTTGTTAATGCATGGCAATATCACAGTAATTTCACATTATTGTCGAGTGCTGCTGGAAGCCAACACAGAGAATGGTATGTGAAAACAGAGTAAAAGGTAGGGAAAAAAAAGAATGTGAAGGAAAATAATGACTCACTTGAGGGAGCTTGCATTTGTAGCTGGTTTTATAGGGCTTTGAAATTATACTACTTACTGAACATGATTTTGATTGTGACTGTATTAACTATTGCTATTATCACAAGAGTTTGTTTTAATGCCTTATGGAAGCTAGCACTGGACTTTTCAAAGTTTTAAGTGCTTTTTTTTTTGTTCTAGACTATAGAAGTGCCTCATAAAAACAGAACAAGAAGGGCCAGAAGAAAAGAAATGAATGAGGCTTTAGTAATGCTGGAAGCAGTTGGTATTACAAGAGAAAACTTGGATTTCTGGAAGCAGCTCCCGTAATGAGCAGATTGTCTCATTTAAAGAACAGCAGATGTGCAATGAAGTACTTTTCATACTATTATAATTTTGCCTGTTTCTTGCCATTGATTTTGTTGTTTTTCCTTGTCTTATTACCAGGCATATTTGTCTGAGAGCAAAGCATATTCTTTAGGTTTCAGTTAAGTTTGTATTTTCCCCAAGAAACAGTATTACTTTGAGTAACAGTAATTGTTCCCTGTAGTAGGTTTTAGACTACCTGATAGTGGCAAAGGTGATAAGATATTGTGCCTCAGGAGATAAGCAACCTGTGATGACTTTCTGCTAGTTTTGTAACCTCAAGATTCCACTTTTGGTGGGTCTTGCTGGCTGCAGAAGTAGTCAGTGAAGCTACCAATAAAAAAACACCTTCTATCTCCTTCTGTTAAATGCAGTGAGATTAAGGTGAAAAGCAATTCCTGATGTCTGAAGTAGAACTTGTATGTGTGTGAATATCATGGACTGTGAAGTCGAAATGCCATGTGTTTCTTGGGAGAGTAGTGAAAGATTGGACTTTGTGGAGTAAATCAGGAAATGTGCTTCCATAAATAGATTTTTTTCTTTTAGGGAGATGTCGGTGCCTGGGTTTCATTCTGACCTCCAGAGAAAGAAATGAAGAACTGAAAGAGGAGGCAAGGGTTTAAACTACTTCCCAGTTACAGAGATGGGAGGGGATGTCAGTATGATGGCATAGTACTTGAAAGGAGTTTTATGTGCCTAGAGTCAATGTGGTTTGATATCCATAGCTCTTAGTGAATTCTGTAAGTTTGAATCATGTTTTCTTTGAATAATCTGTAGCTATATCTGAGTGTGTGTCTATAGAAATGAGTCTTCTGCTAGCCCTGCTTGTGGTGCCTTGGTGCGCGTCCTTACCTGGTCACAGGCTGAAGAAGCCAGATATCTCTGGGAGGAAGCTCAGCTGCAAACTGTGCACCAGGAAATCCCTCATGGATGCCAACAGGCATTTGTGACCCAGGGGGCCCAGTGGAGCCCAAGCAGAGTATATGGTATGAGGGATTTATTGTGCAGATCCGCTGCCGGTGGAGCAGCCTCTGTGAGCTGCAGGGCGCAGGAACACCGGGCCTCTATCCGTCTGTGAAGCCACGCGGCTGTGGGAGGCAATCTAGGGGAGCACAGCCCTTGGCACCTGCTCAGCCAGGAGCTTTCTTCTGACCGTCAACATGTGCCCAGGCAGTCTTCCAGAGCAGTCAGATCTTGGCCCAAGCACTTTGCTCTACTGTCGCTAATAAAAGCTCTTGTCAGGGCCCTGGGACCTCACCTGACACTACCTGTGACCCAGGACCCCATCTCAGCACCCAGGGGCCATCAGCTCCTGCCCAGTAATGCCACAGTAGAGTTTCCAGCTCCCCCGTGGCCATGTCCTGCCTGGCCATGGGCCCCACTGATCCAGGCCCACCCTCAGGCCTGTGATCTAGCCTGGCCCCAGGTAGGTGTCTGATGCTTAGGACTGCTCTATTGTCCACTGGCTGCCCTGGTTTGGGCAGTGAAAACAGGTCCTGGCTTCTATGATGCCGTTGACAGCTGTTAAGAGTGAGTAGAATGAGCCTTGGTGGTGTCTGGAGACTGGTGGTTGGTAGGTGATGCTAGGTGTTGTTAACCTCCATTACCAATTTAGTGAAGAAATATAACTGGTAAATCATTTACTATTTGCTGCTCTTGTATTTTTATATGCTCCCTTTTCAGTGTCGAGGCATCTCCTGATTAATGCCTTTTTCTTTTTTGGATTGGTTTCTTTTTTGGTATATTTTCATTGCCTGGTATTCAAGCATTCATTCCTACTCTTAGGTATTGTAAACTATCTCTTCCTCTCTCAAGAAAGCAACAGAGAAGCACTTTTTGTCCTCCTGCCTTCCTCTGTCCTTTTAAAATGTGTTTGTTTTTTTTACTTTGTAAAGTTCACTTGCATGGGGACATTTTCTTAAAAGCACAGACTTTGCTGCATAGGGAATCCATGCATCTCCTTTGCCATGCCTGCTGCTCAATAGTTAAGCGGTTCAGAGAACTAAATCACTTTTGATGTCTGCTCATTGTCAGTTCTTATTTGGTGCACAGTTTATTCAGAGGAATTTAGACGGGAAAAGCCAGTGGACAAATGGATCACAACTTTGTTTGAAGGAAAAGTTGGATTAATATAAAAGGGAGTGTTTGCTAAAAGTCGCCCTTGAGGTGACAGTAGGTTTAAAATTGTGTGTGCTGTGAATTTTGCTGTGCTGACTGTGTTCATGATAGCAGGCAGACAGCTCAGCTGGGGAGAGGCACTTCTCATCCAGCACAAAGTAGCTGTGAAAGCTATAAGTGGTGGTTTATACTGCATGTTGGTAAGTGGCCTTCACTAAGATGCTGAAAGATGTTTCCATGATGATGACCGTTGCAAGCCCATTGTTGGGGTGTTGTTTTCACCTGTCTCAGTTATTCACTAGCCAGTACTAATAAAAAATAAAAAGTGTCTATGCTATTTCAATCTTTTAATACCCTATAACTACCTCTGTCCTGGCACACACGTTCGTTCGTATACACCAGTGTGGCAGGCAGCAGTTTCAACATCCTCACAGTCACTCTGCTCTCTGGAGGACTTGCTGAATGTTTGGGAGATCCCAGTTCATGATTAATTTATTAGAATTTGTGACCAAATGTTGTTGTTTTCCAAGCAAGTATCACATTATGTGTAAAGGATTATTTTGGAAAGTGGGTTCTTTGTGCTACCTGTTAGTGATACTGCAATGAGCTAGAGCAATCAAGAAATTTGATTATGCATCTCTGCTCCTGTAAATGTTTCTATTGCTAATAAGATATCAGCAGCAGAGATGGAGACCCTTTGACACTACCTTCTTGGTAAGGGGCAGAGTCAGATTGGGTAGACTGCTGCTAAACCTTTTTGTAAATAGTGCCTTGAAGACTAGCCCTTCTCTTCCAGAACTTAGTGTTTTGTGTAAGCTGCCTTGAAGATGATCATTTTAAGGTAATAGTTTATTTTTGTTTTGTTTGGTGTGTTGTGTTTTTTTGTTTTGTGGGTGTTTTTTGTGTTTCTTTTTTTTTTTTTTCTTTTTTTTGTGTATGTGGGATGCGTGAGAAATCAGTTCCTTGCAAAGCTCTAGTCCCCAGTAAAGTATACGCTTTGGATATACCTCCAGAAAGTGTTCTGTCAGAATTTAACTCTATCTTGAGAGTGGAAGGGCCTGGCTAAGGACAGGGTATATACTTGCCAAATACTTCTCAAAGTGGTCTTGACTTCATGGTTGCCCTATATTCCTCGATTTAGTTCAGGTTGGGCGAAAAAGGATTATAGGGGTGCATACGACAGAATTTTCTCTCTGCCCCTCTGACTTCCAGTTGATAAAATTTCCTTTCAACTTCATAAAAAGTATTGAACCTTCTACCAATTCATGGTTTATCAAAGTTATTTCACCATTAATCCATTCTTTATTACAAAGGTTTTCTAAATCCTATGCTTGCAGTTGTGGGCTATGCATCATCTCGCACTCAGAAACTCTCACAGTGTGCTTGAATGCACTTGCAAATGTGACAAAGAGAAGAGGCCCTGATTGGAAATGGGTTACATGGGCTTAAATTTAGACCGTAATATAACATGTAAGAAGGACACTGGACAATAGATAAAATGACCCAGAGGAGGCAAAATCATAGTCTTATAACAATGAAAAGTATACATTGTGAAAGGCTGCATAGTTTTCCTATGGCCACTGAATACCCTTCCCTTAAAAACAAATAGATATCCATGTTCATGTATTTGGTCTAAAAAACGTGCTGCTTTTGTTTTGACTCTTTGGAAAGAGCTATGTGCATAGTTCCAAGAAGTTTTTATCTTTCATCGGTGGTGTGTGTTTTGCCTCTACTTTGATATAGTTTGTTACATATTGATTCCATTCTGATAAATATGGATGTTTACATGAACATACATTTCACTCATTTTTAAACAGCGTTTCACATTCTGGATGATAACAAGATGGCAAGCTGTGATATATGTGTTCTTTTAGAGGCACAAAGAGTTTATAATAAACGAGTCATTATTATAAATTGTGTGTGTGTCTTTGATCCTATTGTAGCTTTCCAGGCAGATGTCCCACCCGCTGTGTGTTCCTAGTTTCAGTCTGATGAACTGCTAAAGCTACTGCACACTCAACAGTTGCAGTGGCATCCTACAATGCATTAGTAATAACTTTTCTTCAAGATGAAGAGGCTTTAACTGCAGCACACAATCAGTAACCCATACTGGAAGAAACAAATCGGAAAACCACTGTTCCATAAGCACAGAATTGAAAGAGCTGCGTAAGTGAAATGACAGACTATTCATTCCAGTTTGGAAAGCATGAATAGGATTTTTGAGGTAGCTTAATTTTCTTCAAGCTCTTCTGCCATGGATAAACCATTAAAAATAATGATAGATGTATTATGGAACACTGTGCTCGTCATTGTTTATTCTTTTGAAAAAGTATGGGTCGTCCTTCTCCTCTTTGCTAATGACAAATAATGAGTTGAATCCTGATCTCCACTTCAGTAGTAGAAAAGTGGTATAGTTCCCCTGGCTGCAGTGACTTTGCTTCACATTTATGACACAAAATGGAAGGAAGCATCTGGACCAGTGACTTTAATGGTGTGCAAATAACAGAGCATGTATTCTCTGACACATCACTGAGCTGTAGATTTTAAAATTCTTTGGTGTAACTTAAATAAACCTCCAGTAGTTACAATTTTAATTGAAAAGATATATTTTACTGAACAATGTCAGGCATCACTATTGTTGCCAAGTGAGCCTCCCGGGCATCCTATGCCCTTTGTACTGACTGAAATCTATTTCACCTTTGAACCGAATGTGTCCTTGAATGATTTGTGTTGTCCAGTATGCAGTTCAGCTAAATCCATTAAGTCTTAGAGAACTCGCCCATTTCAAGAAATTCAAAAACAACCAAGAACCAACCCACAAAACCTGAAAAACCCCAGTGCTTTGGAAAAGAACTTTCACCCTGAGAATAAACTCACACGCCAGCGAGTTGAGTCGGCCAAGGAAGCTGTTGGCAAAAGACAGTGCTTTAATGCTTGATATTGAGTCTGCCTCGATTCTTGCCAAGCACTGTTTTGCTATACAAGTAGCCACATTCACTTCAGTGAGACCTTCTTACGGAGCACTGCCCCAGTCAGCTCCATTGACATAATGAGAATCTCACTTTTTATTAGATAAATGACAAACTCCTTGGGGAACATGCAGATCTGTGCTGGTCATGCTGAAGAGCAGAAGATGGATGGGAACAGAAAAATACAGCCTCCCCTCTTCCTCCTGATTGTTTCTTTTCTTACACAATTATCTTTTGCTGCAATCAAAAGGATGGATGAGAGCATGTCAGCATCTTTTGAAAAACACATTAATGAGCTTGTAGATTACTTTCTCTCTCTTTTTTTTTTTTTCCTCTGTATTTCTACACATTTTGCAACGTAACATGGACAGAGCAGATGAGGGTTATATTAGTCTTTGTTACAACAGACCTGTGTTTTCAGCTAAGGCCTCCTCTCACATAACCCAAGAACAGATGCAATGAACAAATAACTTACAAGAGGGGAAGGTGGCAAACAGAAGAAAAGGTTACCTACCTCAGACTGCTCATTTATTTGGGGCAATAATTTTAGCAGCTCTAGCTTGGATGGTGATTACAGCAATAAAAGCTTCATTTGTAAGCAAGACCCTGTTTTAAAGGAAATTGCAGAAATTCTTGAAGACTTGGAGATGCTTTTATTTGTTTTTCATGCCACTGTGCCAGATAAAAGATAACACTGGTTAATACTCAAAGAAAAATACCAACCAACCAAACATTTGCAGAATTCACAGCAGGTATACACAGGATTCAACCACAGAGAGATAATCTGCTAAGGTAACAGTTGTTCCTGTCTGTGATGATATATGTTGGATCAGATTTTGATCCTAATGAGTTGTACTCAACAGCATGAGTCTGTGGCCTGAACTGATGTCTTTTAATGTCAGTGGCAAGACTTCCAGGAAAGAGCCAGTAGGTTTTGGATCAACTCTTTTTTTACAAACTGTTTATTTCAGTGGAACCACTTAGCAGAACAAGCTCTCAGCTCATGTCTGCAAGTACGCAAGACTAAACCTGGCTGTTCTCAGCAGATATCGAATGGGACTTTCCACCAAGTTACATTCTGAAGCATTAGCTGTTTAAACATCCCTTGTTCAAGTGAGCAATTGCTTTTGATCCTGAGGTCATCCTCTCAGCTGTGAAGTGGTTCAAAGTGTAGTCAGTACTTCCAGAGTGTTATGAATGCTAGAGATACTAAATAGATTCCCATGGATTATGGACTTGGGGTTTTGGTGTAGCTGTAGTCACAGTTCATCTGCCTACAGAAGGCTTTCAGCATAGGTATAACTTTGGTGCAGTGTCCTGAATGAAATTGTCTAGGATGCAAAAATAACCAACTTTATTTGAAGTGGATTTTTTTCATTTAAATACTGACAGTAGTAATGTGAAGTTACTGCATCGCTTATGATGACTGAATAGTATCCATCATGTTCAAGTGGTAATGCCTTTTGTCATCATCTCCTCAGTGAAAGTTGACAGTTCTTGTGAGCTGGTATAATAATACTTTTATTCCATCATTAATATTTGATAGTGTGAGAAATGAACACTTTATGGACTGTTTTCAACCTCTCCAGAGTTTGTATTAGAGACTTTAAATTGTTCACCTGAGTCACAAGTGTTTATGTGCTCTTAGACTGACCATAGTAAATAGAACATTATGGAACCTATTAGGTAGTGCTTCTTCTAGGATGAGTGGAATGCAGTAGATCAGCTGGTCTTGTAAACAGAAATCCCCCAGGATGAATAACCAGACCTCAGGAGTTAATATTCTCTTTTGTCTCCTCTGTCAACCTAGCAATATCGTATCATTTGCTTTACATCTTAAATTTATCATTCAAAATAGAAGAATCTGTCTTTAAGAGTAAAATTAGATTACCTTCTGATATTTAATCTGCATGGAAGAGAAATTGTGCCTTGCCTTGCTTCAAAGACCCTCTAAGAAAAGGGCTGCTGTGTGTATCCTAGGGAGAAACGAAGAGGAAAGGCAATACTTTTTCAGCTGCCTTCCCATGGACCTTGGAAAAGACCCATGAACCATCTCGGTTCCTCCCCTTCCTTCCCTCCTGCCTTCTTCCTTCAGCCCACAGCAAAGGAAGATGGCAGTTTGAGATGGAGAAAAATTGCTGAGATACAATTCTTGCGGGATCTGGAAAGATCACCCAGCTCCTGGGAGAACCAAGGGAGGCCTAGAGGGTAGTGGGTGATGCAGGGCAGTAAACCTTGGGAAAAATAGCATTTGTAAATGCTGCTGCTTTTAATTTTGTTTCAGTGTGGTATTGTTGTCCTAAGCTGCAGGCTGTTACTCTGGTTATGTTGTATAATTGCTCGCTCATGTGTTTTTTTTAATTGGGGCAGAGGAGAGAAGTAGGGTCTTTGTGCACTGGGTTAACAGAATTTAAAAGGGAAGGAACATGTGCAAAAATGTATTTTGAGAATGAGTACTGTCACTAATGCAATTTTTTAAAAAAACCAGTCACATGTAGGCGTAGCAGTGCAGGGTAAACGGTTCATGGATCTATTAGTGGGGTAGATCACAGAATCACAGAATCACAGAATGTTAGGGATTGGAAGGGACCTCAAAGGATCATCAAGTCCAATCCCCCTGCCAGAGCAGGAACCTAAATGACATCACACAGGAAGGTGTCCAGGCGGGTCTTGAATGTCTCCAGAGAAGGAGAATCCACAACCCCCCTGGGCAGCCTGTTCCAGTGCTCTGTCACCCTTCTCCATTGGCATTTAGAATTTACTCTTCAATACTGCTTTGCACTGCAGGAAACTTTGGAGAAGTGCATAGTATAGATTTATTTATTTGTTTATTTTTTACAGGAATCTATAAAATAAAAAGAGGTAGCTTTGTTGCCATGAAAGAACTTTCATTTTCATAATTGTGTATTCTTGAGCATGTATGTTATCTATATATTGCTAAAGCACCAGACAATTTTTTGGTACTATTATCCTCTCATTATTAAAGAGGAGCAATATATTAGTAAATTTGGAAGATATCCTCTCACTCTCTTGTGTTTGTGGGTATTTTTTTTGTGTGTGTATATTTTTGTTTTCTGTTTTGTTTTTTTTAGTGTTTTTTTTTCTTTTCCAGAAACTTTCAAAGGAGGGTGACATTAGGGCTTTGACTAGCTTCTCTAAAAATTTCTCATTCTGTATTAGAATCAGTCCTAAACTGTGTGTTAAATTTCAGACTGGTATTTATGAAGTGACTACAGCAGATAGGGTTCTATATTGATAACTATAATGTGCCTTACTGTACTGTCATGGTGTTTAAAGTGAGACTAGAGAAGTGCTGTAAATATTTGAAAACTGCACCAAAAAAAAAAAAATAATTAAAAAGTCACATTGTTGAATAGGTATTTGAGTTCACTAGCTCTGATCCAGCTTACATGCCTGTAAATATTTTTTTTTTTGAGAACAAAACTGCTTTACCATTTAACTTCCTCTTTTTCCATAGAGATCACAAGTCGAATTCTTTCAGTCCTCATGGGTTAGATGTAAGTTCTTTTGGAGCCCGTTTGTTCTGCTTATAGTGTTGCCGAACGCAGCGAGGTGAATGCAAGACACTGCTTGTGTTGGGGCCATGGAGACATTGTTACAGAGGTGCCTGCCGGTGGCTCAGGAAACTGAGGTGCTCTCATACCTGACAGAACATTTTGCCAGTGCCATGATTATGATGGCTCACTGTAGGGAACAGAGGTTTTTATGCTCCAGGCTTCCTTCATCTGGGTTTGGAGATGAAAAAAAAAAAAAAATGGAAAAAGAAAAAGCAAAAATTACTAATGACCGTTTAAACTGTTAAAATATAAAGAGCTCAGTTAAGTATGGGAAAACTTTCTGAACAGGAAGTATAAATCCAAGCATTTGATTAAGATTTTAGATCCATTGCAGAAAGGATGACTCTGGAATCTCCCCAGAGGCCTTGTAAATGAACAAAATTACCAGAAAATGAAACCCAGAGCAGAAGGCAGCAAAATTCAGTATTCTGAGACAGAATTTTTCTAGCTTTCGGAAAAATTCTTCCATATAAGAACGCAGTGTTATAAAATTCCAGTATCCTTTCAATTTGACTTAGGGTCAAAATAAATACTGAACAGAATACTCCCTGTGAGTTGATGTACAACTTTTGATCAGCAAGATTATATTAATTTCCCAGGAAGTCTTGTAGTGGTTTACATTACAATATGCCAGGGACTGGATATAGAAGTGGGGGTAGATTTTGTTTTATTAAAAGAGATGGTACTAATAGTACTTATTCTATCCTCTCAACCTCCTACCAGCTCAAAAGTAAACATCGAAGACTCCAAGACCTCTGAAGGGCAGCAGTGACCTGTTAAGACCATATAACATTTGGATGAGTAATCATAGCACTGTATGCACTTCAATTAGATTAACAGCTGAATTTGCAAGTCATGTCTCTGGAGGGCGTTTTTGGAAAACTAAGTAATTGGCAGTTGTCTGAAGTAAGTTGCCTGATATTGGTCAATGGAAATTGTGATCATGTTAATTTAATTGCAGTTCTGTCAATGATATAATTAATGTTGCTATCAAAGCAAGGAATCAGTTCATTGGAAAAAGGCAAGACTACGATATTAAATTCCCAGTTGCTATGACACAGAATGTGATTCTGCATAATGTTGTCTCTGCTTGCTGTGAACAAGAGCCGTTGTTTTCCATGAAAATAGTGGCAACTGGATGCAATGACGTTCTGCGTTATTACAAATAGTGCGAGCACATTGCCCCAGAAAAACTTCTGTCGCTCTAAGAAAGTTATTTTACTAGCTGTCTGGAAAAAGATGTGACCAGGAGCTGTGTTTTATAGTCTGTTGTGATTGACAGATATTGCTGTGGACATTACCTGGAAATGATTGTTTTTTGCTGCATAACACACACAGGAGCAGATGCTGGGATAGGAGGATAGGACTCACAAAATCTCTTTATTATTCCCTTTGCCATACTTGTATTTTCTGTTCTCACTTTTGGGTGTCATTTATAGGGTCTAATATGACATGGACTCTGTCCCATGTACACCTTCTTTTCTTCAGATGAATTCTTTGGGAATGAAGTGACCCTCTTACCCCCAACATGTACTCCTTTATCAAAGACATGTCTTGCCATCACCTGAACCTAGTGGTCTTTGTGATTACTGGTTTGGTTTTGTCGTGGTTGAGTGGAGATAGAGCTGTGTGCTGTTTTTGCTGGGCAGTTTGAGCAATTGTAGAGCAACATTACTGAGAATCTTCTTTGAGGGACAGTCTCTGGCAGCTCCTGGGTTGATTGTATTCTGCTAGAGCAACAAAAAGCTGCTATAAATATTGGCTCAGCAGGCAACATAAGGTTTTTTTTGTTTTTCTTCCTGTCATTGAGGTATACTCTGGTGGACTGTAGGTGTTGAGAAGCCTTGGAAAGAGAAGAGTTACTGCTGTATCACTGGTGCATGCTGACAATCTCTACCTGCCAAACTGTGACTGAGCTTATTGTGACTGACAATTTAGAACAACCCAGCAATCTGTGGGCAGCTCCTTAAGATTTCTTGGGCACCTACTTCATTTGCAAAGGTCTGGAAGCTGCAGAAGCTGCTTCCTAGAGCTACTCCCTCGTCTTTTTCGTAATTATTTTTTTTTTCCCCTCCAAGTTTTGCTAGGTAGTGCCTGGCCCGTGTGTTTCATATTCAAAGACTGAAATTTCAAAATTTGAGAGGAAGACTTTTACCATAGAATGAAGCTATGCTGTTGAATGATTACAGCTATCTGCTGTAATGGACTCACCTACTCATTGTCTCTCCCTCTCCAATTGCTTTGTATTGGTTCTGATAATAAGCACTTAAAAGTGAACTAGGGTGTTTTAGGAGGCAGGATTGTTAGCCTCATTCTTAGATGTGGTGTCCTGTCCTTTCTTTCCACACACAGAAAACACCTGTAGGCAAAGACATACGTAAGTGCTTACAGATAATTAAGATTTTCTATTTATTTTTTTTATTATAATGTTTTCTCAATTCTGTTTATTATGTGATGAAATAAAATGAGATATACCTAAAAATAAACTCCCTTCTCTAGCATCTGGTGTACTGTAGTCAACAGGCTGGCATTGTAAAAGCAATGCAAGAAGTTATTGTCAGGTAGTTTTAAAAGCCAGTTTCAGGGCTGGTTACTCTAATATGCCAAGCTCTGCAAACCTACCTGAAGCAGGATTCTGATACTTCTGGGTGAAAATGTTAGTAGATATGAGGTGGGCCCATGCCAACATCATGAAGTTCAACAAGGCCAAGTGCAAGGTCCTGCACCTGAGTTGAAGCAATCCAAAGCACAAATACAGGCTGGGCGGAGCATGGACAGAGAGTAGTCCTGAGGAGAAGACTTGGGGGTGCTGATTGATGAAAAGCTCAACACGAGTCATCAGCGTGCAAAGGCAGCCTGGAAAGCCAACCATATCCAGGGCTGCAACTAAGATGTGGCCACAGGTTGAGGGAAGTGATTCTCTTATCTACTCTGCTCTCATAAGACCCCATCTGGAGTACTGTGCCTGGCTCTGGAGCTCCCAACACAGGAAGGATGTGGACCTGTTGAAGGGAGTCCAGAGGAGGGCCATGAAGATGATCAGAGCGCTGGAACACCTCTCCTGTGAGGACAGGTTGAGTGTTGGGGTTGTTCAGCCTGGAGAAAAGAAGGCTCTGGAAAGACCTTATTGTGGCCTTCCAGTGCTTGATGTGGGGCCCACAAGAAAACCAGAGGGGGCCTTTTTTGCAGGAGGATTTGTAGTGATAGGACAAGGAGTAATGGCTTCAAACTGGAGGGGTAGATTTAGATTAGACATTAGGAAGAAGTTCTTCACTATGAGGGTGGCGAGACACTGAAACATGTTGCCCAGAGAAGTTGCGGATGATCCATCACTGGATATGTTCAAGGCCAGATTGGATGGGACTTTGAGCAACTTGGTCTAGTGGGAGATGTCCCTGATCGTGGCAGGGGAGTTGGAACTAGATGATCTTTAAGGTCCCTTCCAACCCAAACCATTCTATGATTCAATATTGCAGATTTTAATCTAATTATTAAATAGTCTCAAACTACATTAAGGGAGTATATTTGAAAAATAATAAATTAGTGCTAATAAAATCCAGAGAAAAACTTCGTAACTGTAATGTGTGATTTGTGAAGAAAAGCTAGCACTTAAAAAGCAGAACTCTTTTTGATAGTTTTGGGTTTGTTTGTTTTGGTTTGGCTGCTTGGTTCAGTTTGCGGTTTTTTTTGTCTGATCAAAACAAGTTGATTTAATACTACAGGAGAGAAAAAATATTCAGGCAAAATGCTCATACAAAAATAAGATCTCTAATATTTTTCTTGTATATACTGTATGGCATGAATTTATTTGCAGAAGTGATGACTGAAGGAGACTCGTACCTTTACAAACTAAAGAAGTAGTGTTTCCTATTTGAAATGCTAAATGGAAGTCTGAGGACACATTGATACTGATGATTTGAAAGAAAACAGTTTGGGAAATATTGTTGTCATCTAGCTAAAATAGTAACTGCATAGAGACTTGATTTGCTTTGGTAAGAGTGTTGATACTTGAAAAATAAGGCCACGCAAATGTATTTGAGGAGGAGGGAAGTGCATTTGTACTCATATGGATTCTTATAAAATGCCTTGTATCCCTATATAAAACTCAGGAAGAATATAAACATTCGTTTCCTTGAAAACACAATTGGAACAACTGCATTTCTTAAGAAGCATTCATGTTGACCTCTTTGCTAAATAAATTCTTAATTCACACAGAAGAAATACTGTTGGGGCAAAACAGGCAAGCTTATTTGGAGTTTTTTAACACAAATGGTAACAGTTAAGAGCATTTTGAGAGTCAAAGGTAAATTGGAGATCAATAAATCAGCAGAGATTTTGCATGCAGTAGCTTTAAATCTTGCTGATTGCAATTGTAAGTAACTAATTTCTCCTCTCTAGAAAGATTCTTCTATTTACTCTTTCCCATCTCTCTTAGCTCACTCTTTCCCTTCCATTAGATGTTAATTTAGTTTCTCTTTAAATTCTCTCAGTTGCATGTTGTGCATTTGTACAAAGTACACTGTTTTCTATCACTGTCAGTTGCCGTACTCTCTCTGTGTGTGTCTGTGTGTCTATAAGCTGACAAATGTCCATGGGAATTTCTAACAGTTGGAACTTTCCAATCATCTCACATGCTTTGTCATTAACAATTGAGCATGAGGGCTTCTAATTTTTTTATTGCATTTTGTTTAGGTAATTGCAGTTATTTCTTTAGCCAAAATCTTAATTTTCAGTTTCCTAAGTTTACTGATAGTAAGTGACAAAACATTCTGTGTTTTAAATTTTGGTGATTTTTATTTAGCTCTTGTGCTAAGAAAATGATAGAGATGCCTGGTCTGTTTATTACTTTCCATGCCTTCTCCTTTTACTGTGTGTTCTAACCTTTTCTGGATTTTTCTTGCAGGTAAATTCTTTCTAAAAATCGGGCAAGCCCCTTCTTTTCCATGTTTTTGCTTCTGCTGTGTACTTTTGAGATAGGATGTTTAAAGAGAAGCATCAGATCCAGAGTAGAATGCCTGGATGATAGGTTTTATTAGAAGTGAAGACCATGTTAATGAGGGAGTCAAGCTGCACCTGCATACAGCACACATGATACCAATTCACAGAAGCAATAAAATGGAAATTAAGATTCATATCTCTAAAATTCATAACCCCTATCTCCCTAACTACACGTGTGTGCTTTACCATTCCTACCATTACAGCTACTGCACCCTAGAAACCACATGTTGTACTTTGGATGACTCTCTTTCCCATTGTGGGAAAAGAAACTTGAAATATTCAGGGAAAGCTAAAATATTTCCCGTGGTTGAGAGAACATTTGTAAGGACTGCAGATGCATAAAGCATACTCTGATGTGTAATAGAAAGTGGTTGGAAAGCTTTTTCAGGATGATACTAAGTTTTCACAGCTTGTAAATATTTTACAATTCAGGCAGCTACAAAAAGCTGAGCGTTGTAAGATCTTTGAAGCCTGCATTTCAAGTGATGAGGTACTAACACTCTTTCAGAAGGAAATGGATAGGTTCCAGGTAACAAAGTTTGTGTCAGTGTCAGTGAGGGGGATGGGGGGCAGGGAAAGAAAAAGAGACAAGAACTTGTTCGGTCTTTGGGCTGACATGTCTATGAACAATTATCTCTATCGTGATTTGTCTGTTATGAGTGATGTGAATTTACTGCTTGTGGTACTATAAATTACAAATCTCAGTTTGTAATTTGGAAGCTCTCTTTTGTCTTTCAACTGCAAAATTGTCACTGACTGGGTATTTTTATGGACATTAGCTCACTGTTTTGTGGCAACCGCTTCACAACAAAAAATAAAGCGTGTATCTCTACTGCAGCATATGGTTTAGATCAATAGCAGATTGCCACAGCATTATTTTTTTTGTTTTGGCGTTTCTTTCCCCACTGAAGCTCAGAGTTATTCTAGATTAGTGCTATATTTGAGTCAAAAAAAAAAGCTATTGTACTTTGATGGCACTCTGATCTAACATAAATGTTTGACTTGGCTGGAGGGCAGGAGAGGTTGAAGCCAATATTCCACTGTAAGCTACACATTGAAAGCATACCCACCTTAGTTTAAACAACTGTATTCTCTCTCTCCTTTTTCTTCAAATCAATAGCTAATACTTACTTTTAGACAGAATGTTGGACATTTTTTTATAACTCCAGTCTGTGCATTCAATTCTCAAATACAGTATTTGCATTGAGCTTTTTGTTAATCATGCATACATCAGAAAATATATAGTTATGTGTTATACAACAGCTTTAGAACATTTTTCCAAAAAGATACTTTATTTCCTAGGCACTGCATCAGGTTTCTTGATGATCTTTTTACTAGAGACTTAGTCTGATTTCATTTAAACCAATGAAAACACATCTAAGAGTGTTGGGAAATAAGTCTGAAATAAAATGCATGTTGTTGTCATGACAACTAAAATGCTAAAAAGGATGCAGAGAATGGTTATTAAATAAGATGTTGCACCAAGTTGTTATGGCAACTATACAGCAATATGAAAAAGGTGACTTTTCAGAACAATATTGTGTAAAAAAGTGTTCCTCATTATGGTATTTTTACCATGATGTGTCTTCATAAAGGGAAAAAAAGAGGAGTGGGGAGCTTAGTAGAAAAGAAGGTCAGGATTCAGCTATCTACCTTAGCGTATTTACCTTAAGTACTGTAATGTTCCGTGGAGACTATCTCTGGTTTCCAGACTTCTCATAGATGAATCAGGACGCAGACAACACTAGAATATATCTTGGCATTCTTTCCCAACCTTTTATTCCTATAATTCAAGGCCAGATTTCACAAAGTGATAAGCCTTCACAGCCCTCATTTACCCTCAGTGGGGCACATGAAGCTTCAGCAGCATTTAAGAATGGACTGTGAAACCCTAGCACAAAAATGGGGTAGGGAAAAGGTTAATGCTAAAGAGTAGTACTAAGAGGCTTCAGTTTTGTGAAAGTCGTTATTTTTCAGCACACAGAATGACATCCTTGTTTGTTTAGCTTAGGACTTCCTAACAAATGAGTATTTGCTAATAAAATCATTAATTTGGTTGTATAAATGTACTTTGGAAGCTGGGAAGCCTCTTAAGCAGCAATTGCAGTGGAAGAGAGTCTCTGGGCTCTGTGCCACAGCTCACAGTAGAAGCAGTACTAAAAGCTGCCTAGCCCGACACAAAAAGAATCAGGTATCGTACTCAGGGAAACCAAAATATCCCTCGTGCTGTTTTCCCTTGTGTGTGATGCACAGCTGGGTTCGTCCTGGAAGTCACTGTGGTTTGTTCTTCCTGGTTGTCAACCCTCTTCTGGAGGACTCCTGCAATGCTCCCTGTCTGGAGGCAGGAATGAGTTCAGGAAAACGGAATGAGCAGGGGGTGTATGGAAAGCTGTGGTCAGAGATAGAGTTGCAGATGCACATGAGAGTGAGTGAGCTTTTTACATAAGACTTGGCCACCTCCTTGGTCCCGTGGGTTCTGTTGCAGCAGGAGATGAGGCAAGGCTGATTGTTTTTTTTATCCAAGCAGTTTCGCTCTGTGAAAAATTGTTTTTCCAGTAAATTTGTGTTGTTTTTTATTTTTTTATTTTTTTTTTATCTTTCTGCCTGAAAAATAACTGCTGTGTGTGGAGACATGTATATTTATTAGGGAAAAAAAAAAGGTATGTTTTTTAAAGTAGCATAAAGGTAGAGTATTGCAACTCTAAGCTAAAGAACGTTGGTGTGGATGTTCTGTTGCAGTGCCTTCTGGCATGTACAGTTTACTTGTCTGATGTCTGACTTCCTTTTTGAGGGCTGAGCTCCCAAGCTGGACTTAGTTTTGTGAATACTTTCAACTACTGTTCTCTCCTGTAACATTGAGCCTCTTGGAAGATCCCAGACTTTGAATCAGAATATTTGTTCAGAGTTATTACTAAAAAATTATGAGACTTCTGTGGAAGATGGGGAACGTGTTTTGAAGCCTGAACATAGGCATCCATAGAGTTGGGGTATTAAGGTTTTGAGGATTTGAAAGCAGCTGTTGCAGACTTGCATGAAAATGTGTGTGAACCACGGCCTAAAGTCAAAAATGAGCTACTTCTCCTTGGGATTGTGATGGTAGAGAACCAGGCTTGCAGTGATAACTTCTGCCTTGGAAGCTTTTCTGTATTGTACTCTATTTTGAATTTCAGAGAACAGTGAGTTTTTAGCAGAAACTGTGACTTCAGGCATACATTTGCTAATCTTTGTGTTATTTCCTACTCTCTTTGAACCAGAGGTATGGACTGAGTTCACTCCTGATAGGGTTGAGAAAAATGTTTTCTGGCAAAGGCTGGTTTCCAGCCCAGAGGTTGGAAGTGAGGTGGTGGTGGTGAGGAACCATTCAAAGTAGGACAGGAGAAAGGAGCTCATGTGTAAATAAACTGCAGATTTTTTCTCTCACATTGGGGCTATAAAATCAAAGCCAGCAAAACTCTTCCAAGCAGAATCTTGTTAAAGAGCTCTGAACTCTTTTGCCCAGCTTCTGCAGCCTCAGCTGTTTTCATTACTACAAGTTCTTGTTTTATCTCACAAGACTAAATTAAATGGTTTTGCTAGCCCAGTGAAAATTAATTTGAATCACTTCTCTGCCTCTAATAGACTGTCCCACTGGCATAAACAGAGGTCCTGCAAGCATGAAGAGATGTCCAAGCCACCTGTGCACAGCAGGCCTTTTTCCCACATGGCTAGTTAATAGCTAATG
Organism: Baryphthengus martii; assembly: GCA_013396935.1. Classification (NCBI taxonomy): domain Eukaryota; kingdom Metazoa; phylum Chordata; class Aves; order Coraciiformes; family Momotidae; genus Baryphthengus; species Baryphthengus martii. The sequence goes on along the minus strand of VWZK01006536.1, from coordinate 116,482 downwards.
AAAAGAATGTGGTTTTACCACTAATCAAATTAATATATTTCCCTGAGGGATAAATTCTGTGCAGTATCTATAGCTTGGCTATTTCTCAAGGCACAGCTTAATGATACTAACAAAATTTGCCACTTAGTGCTATTCTTCTGCTTCCTTATCCATGGATAAAACCAGGTGGTAAGAGTCACATCCAACACCACTTGCCCTGAACCATATGTGTCGCGAGTTAGTGGTGTTATTTCACCATGCTGTCTGCTCTCAGCGGGAGGTGGAGACTACTGGTGCCCTGCTGATTTCCAGGACAGTTTTGAAATACAAATGTTAAGTGCAGAGTACTCCAAAGAGTTAGTAAGTCAGAACACAAATCATAAAATCTATTTAAATGTGGAAAAGGAAGATGTATACTAGGGAAAGACTATGAGAAAAAGAAAGAATAATACACTTTTGAACAGGCCAAATAGAGACTGGTGTCTGATTACTAGCGGTCCAACAAAAACTGCCAACAAGAAGCCTGATTAAGAAAAAGCATCTAGGATTGTATTCTGCATGTCTTTTTGCTTTTTTCTCCTCTGACTGTAAAGAGTCCCGGAGGAGTGCTGGATTCAAGTTACATGTTAGCTTTGGTTCTCTCTGCCCTTTGCAAAGCATGATCTGCTTATACTTTTGTCAGCTGTGCCTCCATTCCCAAGTGCCTGTTCTCATGCAAGACTCTTTACAGTGGTAAGTGGCTGATATAAAGCTTCCTCCATCATGTGAGCATGGCAAGAGTATTTTCTGAGAACATCCAACTTGGCCCTTCTGTGATAATTTTCACAATGCCTTTCTTCTGACCAGAATGCACCCGAGAAGTGTGACTCAACGTTTAATACACTCCTGAATCTAACTTTTTCAATCCTGTAGGAACAGACTGAGTGCATTTCCTAGCTTTGATAAAACCCATGTGGGCAACCCCAGACTCTTGATGAGCTGCTGTAGCCATTCCAAGTGAATGCACAAGGCATCTCTACTGTGGACCGATCCTGCTTTGCCACTGCTGGAAAGAAACACCAAATAGATTTTTTGGAATACTAAAGCTTCAAGACATTCTAGTGCACAACATGAACAGTTTTCTTACCTTTTTAGTAAAGAGGGGTCTGTAAAGTCTATAGTGTTTATGTTCTAGTCTGAGGAAAAGGAGCAAGAAAGTGGTGAGGAAAACAAAGAGCAGAAGCTGAGAGACAGCGAGCTAAAAGCCCAAGCACTTCCTCCTTCAGTGGCTGTAGGTAGCTTCATCGTGTCTCCTAACTACTGTAATCAGCTGAACGTATCATGGTCTCTGCAAGTACCTGGGGCAGTCAGTGGATGTAAAGAAAGATGGAGGGGAAAGGAAAAATAATTTTTGCATTTTGATGATGTGAAAGCTTTCTCTACATTCATTTCCTTCTGATACAGAAAGATGCAGCTGGTGAACTGTTCACTGAAGCACAGCAGAAAAATGAGTGCTGCAGGAATCTGAGGGGATGCTGCAGAGTTTTGGTGCAGTGATTTGCAAAATAGATGGAACACTGGAAATTTTTGGTCTAGCTGGAATTTTGAAATCTCAGTAGTATAGTAATGTAGTTTGTTCATAGCCTTATAAAAAAGACCATTGCAAATATGTAGATTTGTTTGATCATGACTCACGTAGACAGATGAGTCAAGGGACAGTAATAGGGAAGTGTCAGCTGTTTTCATTCTTCTAAATAGCTTCACTTTCAGGTTGCTAAAAAGTTGTTTGCTTACACCTGAATATTTTTCCTCATGGATTGTTTCATGATACTGGTTTTCCTTCAATTTGGGCCAGCAACAATGATCCTTTAAAAGCATTTTCCATTTTTCTCTGAGCGCTTCTTACTGTATAGGGCTTCATGAAACAGCAAATAGTGGGGACAGAGATGAGATGGTTTTGGGACTCTTATTTTTGTTTGGTTTGGAAATGTCTGTATTCACTGTACAGTTGCTTCTTTGCAGTCATTTTTTCTGAGGGCTTTATATTACCCCTCCTCAAAGGAATAATGTGAAAAAAAGCCCAGTCTCAGGGAATAATCGGAGACAATGGTTAGTATAATTGCCAATAAAAAAATACAAAAGTGTTTCTTTTTCTCTCACTAAGAATTCATCTGTTGAATCTTGACCTGTGTTTCTATAAAGATGACCTAGGGTACAACTCCATTTCCTTTCTGGGTTCTTCTGTAGTCTGATAAAGAGTCTGTTATTGTAATTTCTTTTAAAACAACTATACTTTCGTGTATTCTTCTGCAGCCGTCATCCTGTGGCTAAACAAGGCCTGAAGGCACAGAATGATGACTCAGACATGTCTGTAGCATGGCATTAACTGCAGAGCAAATCAGATAGCTTTGATCTAACTGATCTAGGTACCTAAAGTAGTCCAGCTGTGACATCCTATAGCTTGACAATGGATGACTTTTGCCCATATGTGAAGTTGGGTACTGTCCTGGTTTGAGGAAGAACAGAATTAATTCTGTTCAGTGATTTTACTGTTCAGCCAAGTCTCTTTGAAGTAACTGCACTTTCTGAAGTTGACAACATTTTTGCAGACAGTGTCTGCTTCTCGAAGTGGTAATACTTGATGTTTATTGTTACTACCAAGGACTGGTTTGCAGAACAGCTCTGCTTATACTTGCTCCTGTGGAGACCAAGTTCACTGCTAAATCTTGTGTGTCACATTGAGGGTGCAGAAAGTGAAAGGCCACACCTGTGGGGAGCAGCATACAGGACAGGTGACCCTAAACTGACCGACAAGGTACTCCACTTCATATACGTCATATTCTGTATAAAGCTGAGGGATCACAAGGGTCAAGCTCTCTTCTTCAATGGCCAGTGTCTGAGGAGGACTCTGTCCTTCTACCTTCGATCCCAGCTTGTGCCTTCCTGAATCTGGTTCCTGAATCCAGCTCCTGAGTCTGGTTCCCGTCTGCGGCTGAGTTCAGTCTGAGACTTCCCCAGTGTCTGCTCCACAGTGTCAGTGGTGACACTGACAGGATTGACATCAGAGGGCTAGGGTTTGGTATTGGTTTTGCATGTATTTGTATATATTTAATTTTATTATTATTTTCATTAAAGCTGTTTTAGTTTCCTTTTCCAGTCTGTCTCTCTTATTCCTTTTCTTTTCCCCTTTGGAAAGGAAGAAGGGTTAATAGTGTCTGTCATTTGTCTAGTGGCCAGCCTAGTCCTATCCTTGATAGGTACTACGTGTGAACTCCCTTTGTGTGGTTGCTTAGGACCTCAAAGCACAGTAGAGAGACAAAAAAGCGATGGCAACGCTTGTTGTCTAATGTGACAATACTAGGCAATGCCCTAATAGTGATCTAAAGTGACTGGCACTTAAAACCAAGATATATTAAGGTTTTTGCTCTGAAGAGCAAATGTGAGCATAATTACTTTATCTCATGTAATATGAAGTTGTTATTGCCATTCCAATAGTTTCCATTTTTTAAAGCTGAGAAACAAGAATAACTTAGCATCTAACTGTCAATATAATTTGTCATTCCATTTGGAGACCTTGTGCTAATTCTGTTGTCTGTCAGAAGTATCTTCGGCTTATGCAAGAAAGAGAAATATTAATTGGTGAACTTCTCGTAAGAGCTACCTAAATATGAAGCTAGACAGTTCTCTCCATCTTCTGTCTGGAAAGCATTGTTAAGTAATAATTAGTGCATTGCTCTTCATGCCCTCAAAAAAAAAAAAAAAATTCTATTTCAATTTCATATTAATATTACTTACACTTTCATAAAATGCATTTAAAATAGATGTTTTAAACTGGGATACTAAGCAGTGAGAATGGTAAATCTCGGAGCAACTCCAAGGTGGCAAGATAATTCATTGAACAACACATGGGTTAGAATAAAGAGAGCAAGTTCTCTTCCCATTTTTGTCTTGATCTGCTTGGTGATATTGTACAGATCGTTTATATCTGGGTCTTGAATTTCTGATCTGTACAATGAGCATAACTGTTCTTTTCTCGTAAACCACTGCAAGGCCTGAACTGTACTAAAATTTGATTTTTTTTTTGACGTATGCTAAAAGGAATGGAAGTCCAGAGCTGACCAGTTTCTGATGAATTTATACTTTGTCCAAACAGACTTTGCAAGGTCCCAGAGGTGTTCCAGTGGACTGTCTTGCAATGTGAACTTTCACATATCAATATGTGTAGCAAATGAAGTAAAAGAGCCAACAGATAGTGTAACTTTGATGCAAATAGCATTTCAATAGCCTTTTTTTTACTGACACAAGCTCAATCTGCAATATGAACTTGCTATTATTGGACTTCAAGTACCAAGCATTGTGGCTTAGAAAAGAAGGCTCAACACTGAGAAAGGTAGAGGTGTCTCAAAGAAAAACTGTGCACTTGCATGCATTCACACCCACACATACACAACCTTTATTTTGAGCTGTTGTTAGGGTACTTCTAAGTAATTCCAAATGTCAAATGCCTGATTTTTAAATGTCAGGACTTGTCTAGCTCCCTAGGGCAGCACCTCTAAAAAGGCTATTAAGGATAATAGAGGACAAAGTTTAGCATAACCAGAATTTTTACAGCAAATTCGCAGTGACAAATTTTGATGAGACTAGTTTGATTACACGCAAAATGACTAAGGAGTGTAAGCTACCATAAGAGAAGACTTACTGCAATTTGTATTCTATTTGTTATTTTTTTTCATTTTTAGCTAACTTAACAATAGTATCTATGTTAAACTGAACTGTCAAGTACATTTTAAATGGACTTATATGATGACATTGTATCCCTTTACAGTATCCCAGATGACTATCCTAATCTGACAAAGGACACTTTTTTTTTAACACTGTCTTGCTGTGAAGACAAACTTTCAAAGGTACTATCTCCATGGAGTATCAGTCTTTTCTATTATTAATTTACATATAACTTTTGGCTGAAGTAAAGATATTTTCTACTACACCGTCAGATTTGGCTCAGAGCAGTGAAGAGGAGACTCATTAGACTGTCACAGGATGCTCTGAGTCTGTACATACATAGTTTATGGGTAGGCTGCTGTGCTCAGGAAGCTTGGTACAGGTCCAGGACACAGTTGTGTTTTCTGAAATGGGATAAGAAATTCTCACTGTAAGGGGAGAATATTAAAGAAATCTTTGTGGATTCAGTGACAGATCCATGCATAACAAGTTTTTGCTGTGTGCATGGCATGCTGATACTTGTAATTCTTTGAATAAAGGCTGTAGATTTTGGGGTTTCTGGCTAAATCTCAACCTCTGGACTGCAGAATTTCTATGTGCAGGAATACCTGCCTTAAACGTTAGCCAGATAATTCTGAAGTGTTGGATACACAGCGTAAGCATTGTCTTTGTTCTGAAGCCCTGTGATGCCTGTTAGAAACACTTAATGTACATACTATAATCATAGTAAAAATACAATAATTCAACATCAGACTTTCATAGATGTATGGTAAAGTTGCAGAAACCTGCCTCTTGTACTGAAACCTTATATTTAAGTACGCAGTAACAGCAACACGTCCCAGAATGGTGTAACAAACTGTGGGAGAGTTGTTAGAAGTTTTGCAGAAAGCTTATTTAAAGTATTAAAAAAAAAAAAAAAAATCACTTCAGTCTATTTATAATGTTTCTTGGATCCAGTAGATATTTACTTAACTGAGAAACTATAGACTACTCTCTTTGAAAGCGCCCTAGCAACTACAAGCACCTACCTATCTGTTTTTTGTAGGGGAACCCCAAGGTTCAGCTTTAACTTTTTTTTAATACTATCTAAGATTTATAAGGAATGTCCGTCCTATTACAGTTTGAGTACCTTCACAAAACAGAATCTGTTCTAGGTTTTTTCCCCAGAAACGTTGCTGGTTTGGTCCCATTTTTGTGGCACTGGTTGACACTTTCATGCATATGGTACGCTGTTGTGGAGTGTGTGTATATATGCAAAAAAAATATAACTTCCTTGGTACTACTTTAGCAGGAAAATGACATGTTTAAATTGCTACTGAATAAAAACGTGTTTTATAAAAGCATCGTTTTTCAATTCAGGACATAGCTGTTCATGTCTAGATCTGGAGGACCTTGCTGTAGGGGCCACTTGCCTTGCTTGAAAACCAGAAATACATGAAATACACGACGGTCTGTCTTAAGCTTCAATCCAACTGTTATCTTCCCTTACATCCTTTCTCTTTCTTCCTTTTATTCTCCTCTGCTGTAGTTTTATTTTCAAGTTTTCTCCAAGATATTGTTTTATACAGTTTTTTACAGGCTCAAAAGTGAAGAATTTTGTAGGTCTGTGTCTTTAGCCGGTTGGTGTGATGTATCTTAAAGGATTCTAAGTACGTGACTTTAGAAAATGAAGACTTCCCCTCCCAAGCAGTTTGTAAAGAAGTACGATTCCAGCACTTACGAGGAAGGTTGCAAACTCCATGAAAATTGGATTAAAACTGTAGTTGTCTACATGAATTTTGAGACCTAATGCAGAAAGGGTTTGTTTTGTGTCGAAAGGAAGTAGGCAAAGTCAAGGCAAGACTACAGAGTGCCCATCCAGGCTCTGTCTGCCTAAGTGGCCTTTGGGGTTTGTAGCTGGAGTCTCCAATGAGTCATCATATCCTTTGATTTCTCAGTATGGACACAACTAGCAACATAAGATAAACAATTGCATGTGGAAATGCAAGCTTTCTGTCTTTCATTGAGGAAGATGAGATCAGGTCTTCTGGTCTATCATGGGCAACCTTCTCACAGAGTGAAGCAGTGCCTCATGAGGTTTCACTCCAAAACTGTAGTAAGTCAACTGCTGCAACATCTGCTCACAGGTATAGAAATAACTAGTCTGATATTTCCAAAGCTTTTCTTGAACTAAAGACTTGTACAGTCTATTCCAACCATATGTCTGTTCCAGGAGAGTGTTTGTCAGCACACAGGAGGCATTAACCTGACTGTCTCATTTGCTAGAAAGTCTCTGGAGAGCCTAGCTCAAAGGGTCATCGAGGGAGGACAAGAATTGCTGCACAGACTAATGGAGTCTGGGTAGCTGTAAACCTCATTGCTTGTTCATGCTTTCTTATTTTTCCCTTTTCTTGTGTTTCTTCATGTTTTGTTTTTTTTTTAGCTTCTATTTGAGAAGCATCAAATTTGACATAAATAGTTGGTGGAAGGACTACTTAGCTAAATTGTTTAAAGAATATAGGTTTTTAACCTGCTTGACCATACTAAGCACCTAAGGTTTTCATGCATGCACAGGCTCCCTAGAAAGGGCACCTGGTGTACTGGTGAAATGAAGTCAACCAATGCAAATTTGTACATATGGAGGATAGGTGAGAGGCCCCTCTATGAAGTGTGTTAAGTGATAGCACATTAGAAAAAGTTTGAAAACTGTCCTGATATTATAAAATATTTTTCCCACATATATATGAGTATATTCTCCTGTACTGTGGCCTTTTTAATTTCCTTATTCTATACCAATCATGTTCACTTTAGCAAGGATAGCTGTCTAAGACTCAATAAAAGATCAAAAATTTCTGACTGCTTTATTTTCTTTTTTTGTCTTTTTCTTTTATTCTGTGTTTCTGTGATAAGCACAGCTATGGGAAAATAAACACTAGACATCTCTGAGCAAATGTCTTACTAACTGAGAAGAGGTCAGCATATACATGAAGTGACATATTAAAATCATTCACCAGTAGTCTGCTGTCACAGATGTTTATTACTACTATATCTATGATTACTGGAATCTAGTTCTCTGTTTTTTTAATGCATACTTGTATTTTATGATCAAACTAAGAATGTAAAAGCAAGAAGATATATTAAAATTATATGGAAGCGATGAAAAGTAAGTCCATGAGTTCTTGGTGGTGTGTTTTTTGTTGGTTTTTTTTTTTTTTTGGAAAGAGGGTAGCAAATTTTTTTTTCTCTTCAGCGTGAAATAGCTGCACTTGTGTTTGTTGATTTGGTAATATAACAGAAGAAGAGGAGAGTTCTGGTACTGAAGTCTAATAAGGATAAAATGGGATTAAAGCAGACAAAAGTGAGCTTAACTTTCTCATTTACAAAATGCGAGCATTTCATATTGCAGCATTATGCAGTACATCAATGTGAAATATAATTAATGTTGAATTACAATAGAAGTGCTATAAAAGTACAGGGCACATATGACATCCAGCAGCACATGAAATAATTTATTTTCTGAGAATAGGTTGGCAATTAGAATGGATGACAAATGGGTTTGTAATGAAGGGAGACATTAAATACAGTCTTACCCTACTTATTGTCGCAGCGATTACCTAGACTTGTTTGCATTCTAACCGTGGTACTTCATTATTAAATGCTAATGCTTTGATCTGAATTTTGGGTAAAAGAACATTTTTGCCAGAGATGAGCACCTTTGTTCCTGCTCTTAACATAATATAGATCATGGCAACATAAATTGTATGAGACTGAGGCATGAATGTGATTGAGATTATTAGTGGCATCATGAATGTATGAAGAAGAAGAAAAAAAAAAGGGACCACATAAGAAGGTGTACTGCCCAGTTCTTGAATATGTCATAGAAATGATCAGATATAGTATTTTACATCTACATTTTAGATCTTTCTAACATTAATACATGTTATACCTCAGGTAAATGGTGCTGTAAATCCCAAACCAGATAGCACCTATAACCTGAAAAATTTTAGGATGTTTCTCCTTTCTTTTTCAGGAAGAAGCTGTTTTCAGACTAATTCTATGGATATATATACACACACAAAATCATATATATGAAAACTCCCTTTATGCAGCCTATAAAAACACCTTACTTTGTGATATTTTTATTTCCAGAAAAGTAGTTGAAATTGTAAAGACTATTATTTTTCAACAAAGCTTCCTGGCAGTATGTTATGGGAACCTTACAGTTTTGAGAGATGGAAACATTACTTATAACCTTGCCGAAAATATGGTATAGTAGGAGATAGAGATGATGATTTGGAGTGAGTGTCCTGAGAGTTTTGTATTCTTGTAAATAGTATGAGCTCATTGGCAAATTTTCATGGAGTTTTTGTGGCCATCTTCCTGTTTCAATTTTTATGAGCCAGTAAAGCTGTTTTCACTACCTATAACACTCATTAGTGTTATAAAAGGTGGTGTGGTTTTTTTCCAATTAGAAAATATATTGCTTTACGTTGTGAGGAACCATGCAAGATAAAGAACACCACATGAACAAGCTATAATGACTTTACTGTCCAATCTGAATGTAAATAGAAGCAAAATGTTTCCATTCAGGGTAAGTGTATATGAGAGATGACCTCAGATATTATTGCTGTCAAATGAATTAGGAAAAAATATAACTGGATTCTACTGCATGTTTTCTGTTTCCTTTCCGCCAAAGTACAGATTTATTTGAATCATTTTTGCAGAACGCTGATCCATGTCCTTTTCTCATTCTTCTGTCAGGTATCTGAGCTTTTCATAGCTTGCTTTATTTTTTTTTTTTTTTCTAATCTTTCCACAAATTTTACTCTATCCTTTGTGAAATGTAATGACATTGCAGTTTGCTGTTGATTATTACTTATCCAGAAAGCTGTTTATTTTCTCTTGGCACATTTTCAGCAAAAAAAAAAAAAAAAAAAAGTGTGTTCTTTTTCTCTTTGGCCCTGACACTGCTTACTGTTATTGTTGAACATCTGAATACTTGCATTTGAGAATGAAAAGTAAGACTTCAGTTGCTGGAAATAAGTAACTTTTCCTTGAGAGGATCATAGATATGTCCAGCCATTTCTCTGCATTAATTTTGGTTATGGCTATAGATTCTAACTTCTGTGAGGGATATTTTCCCAACTACATAAATACATCAGACCGAATTAAGGCTTGCTCTTTTCTGAGTTTCCTTTGGTTGTTTATTTGGGTTTTTTGTTTGTTTTTTTGTTTTTTTTTTGTATTTTTAACTCCATAAATGCAAGCTCTTTCACATATGATTTGACTCATGTGAATCATTTTCTCGTACTTATATGTCGAGAAGGCATCCACACTTTTGGTTATATTTTTAAGTACTCCTTATAACTTTCAAGCTCACCATTATTGACCTTTTTTTTTTTTCAAGTTCATTTGCTGGAGGTTGTTTTTCTTTTTCCTAGTTTTTCAGCATCAAAAATTTAGGACTGTTTAACCAACCCATGCAACGTGCGCCTTGTTTGTATGTATGAATGTGAGATTGTCTAGACCTTTTTAACATGGTAGAATGGGTAATAGATCAGTTAGGAGGCTTCTACGTCCAAAGCCATTATTTACCATGGGCCAGCAGCATTGCTTTTTGGAGCAGAACAGTCCCCTTTCCCTCTGTAGAAACGATGGGGGAAGCTCATAAAGTTCAGTGTTGACAACTGCAGGAAGGCCTCAAATACTGTTATTTTTAAGCTTTGTGTAGTTGGTGTTTCATGGTGTTTTAGAGACTCACCCATTGTTTGTGAATTTTGGAGCTAGCGATCTGAGAGCTGCCAATAGAAAGAAGTGAAGGGAAGGTTTAAGAGAAAGATGCGGTCCCTGAAGGAGACTACCAGTAGTCGTTCTGGAGGGGAAGAAGTGAAGAATAGAGAGAGGCTTTGAAGAGAAGGGATTGTTAAAGCTGGGGAGAGAGAAAATCTACTTACCATTCAAAAGCAAACCTCAGAGTGGAAGAAGGCTGGCAAAAGAGGGGAATCCCAGCAAACTACCTTGACCCTGGCAGCTGAGGGCTGGGGAGAGCCAATTGAAAGAGAAGTATACATTTTGCAGTTGCCACAAGCAAGGGAGATGTGGAGAATGATCTTTTGTGTGCTCCATCCAGCTGAGATGACTTTTTAGTTTGTGGCTTGATGTAATCAATAACTGTCAAATAATTCTCATTGCAGACTTCTCTTGCTGATTTTTATGATGTACCACACCTACAGTGATGTATTTAAAATAGAATGTAGCTAAGAAGGTTATTAAGGTTCTAAAAGAATTTAATGTGTACATATGCGAGTTAGGAAGAGAATCTGGCAATTTATATCGGTCTGATACCACATTCAGTATAGATAGGAGGATGGTCAGAATTTTGTCTGTTTGTCTTTTCTCCCCAACACATCATCCCTCTCTAAGTGTATCAGGAAACAACAAACATGCTTGCTTCCTTGATTCTTCCTTGTGAGATCTAAATGGTTTTATTTCTCCTGAAGGCTGTGAATGGGGTTTTGCTTTGCCATGGAATTTAATGGATTAAAAAAAAAAAAGTGAAAAAAATTGGCAGATATTAAGAAATATGCCCTTCAGTTTAGGTAGGAGGAAAAATTAGGAACAAAGATCTTTTCTGTACACCACAGAAAAGATCTCTGTGGGGCTCTTTTCTGTTTTTGTGGAAGAACATGAGTAGCCTGGAGGAGAGATTGCAGGCAGGGATGCATTTAAAAACTTTTGTGTCTCTGGGCATTGAACAAATCCATGTTCTGCAATTAAGCCCTTGCTTTTGGCGTAGCTCTCCATTGCAAGAGTGCCTGAGACATTCTGACCCTTTCTAAGAGGAAGTGTGGCTTTGGAAGCTGGCAGGCATGCCTGCAGCCCTCTTCCTTCAGGAGCAGTAGGGAAAGAGGCTTTCAGACATACTAGGATGGTAGCAGAGCAGTGCCCTGGGGCAGTCACTGAGCTGGGCTACACCTGCCTGGGGACTTCTCTCATGAGAAAGGCAAGCTCTCATTCAGAAATTACCACAAAATGTCAAAACCTGAGATAAAACAGTCCCAGTGAAACGGATCTGTGCTTGTGGTATAGCAAGTTCAGCCTCTGATCTTGGGTAGCAGGAGGAGGATTTTAGCTCTCATTCTGAGTGTGCTCTGTGGAAGAGTTATGATCAATGGTTAGACACATGGTGGAGTGGTTCTCGTCCTCAGAGCGTGGTGTACTACAGGCTCCTTCACACAAGCTCTTCACATACCTTCTGCCAGAGGGCTCAGCAGTACTTTGGAAAGATAAATTTCAGTGGTACCTGATGATGCCTGTATATATGTATATAATAATGGATTTGGGATTTCTTAAAAGAGGTTTTTATTTCTGCTAACCACTTAAAAATTTAAAAGAGATTTTAATAAATGCAGTTAATGCAACCACATACTCTTCACGTGAACTGAACTCATACTGTGAGTTTTGTGATTTCCTAAAATTTTAAGAAAATTAGATGACTACAGAGCTGGTCCAGAATTTTCTTACTTTATAGGCATTGAATAGCGTTTGTTGTTTGTAGAATAGGAATGAACAATGCAATGAACAGCCCTCTGCAGTTATCAAACATTACCATCTACTCTGTCAAAGAGTGAGCCAAACTTTTCTACCTCGTTCATCTTTAGGGAATTAAGCGAACCTTCATCTAGTAACTGAACAAGTGATGGATGTCATATAATTGCAGCTTATGTCTGAAGTGTTTTGCAAGTGTTCTGTGTGTCAGATGTACAGAAAAGATAGGGCATGCATTCTGCATATGTGAAAGTACGTGTGGGTGGGAGTGCAATGCAGGACAGGGCCTGTAGGGCTCTCTGTTGCTGCATTTTTCTCTGGCAAGGTTTCGAACAGCTTACAGAGCAGGACAATACAAATGCGTTGGTGTTTTTGGTTATTTTGCTGTTTTGTTTTTGTTGTGGGTTTTTTTTTTTTTTTTTTTTTTTTTTTTACCCCAAATGGTATGTACACTACTCACCCAGAGGCACAGGGAAGGATGAAGATCATGCTGACATTGAAAGCCATCTATGTAATGCAGCGAAATAGATATGAGTAATAATTTTTGTAAATACAAAGCTAGTCAACATTATGACAAATACTGCAAATAACAACAAGCAAATTAACTAGAGTCTCCTTGAAAAGGAAAGCTGTTCAAAGTTCAGAACTGAATTAAGTTAAAAAATCATAGGAAGTAAAAAGAAGAAAAATGGAGTGCTGCAATAACAGTCTTTTTAGGGGGGGGAAAAAGGTAGATAAGTACTAACATACTAGAGAAGAATGTGGTGTTGTAACAACAGCACCACCACCACCCTCCCCACATGCCCCCCTCCCCAGAACACAAAAACATGTAAAGGAAACACTACTGCAAGGGAAAATAAGGTGACATTTTTATACCATTTAATAAACTAAGTCTGATTGGTAGCATGCAGATGTCATTGCTATTTTGCTTCTGAGCATATTGAGGATATTTTTTCCCAGCATGGCTGCAGACTGTCTGTTTGGGAGTCTTTGGTCTTCCCCATGCTGTCTAAATCATCATGAGAGTCAGTAGTCATGATTAAGCTACAGCCCCGTTTATATGACTCAGTGAGTGATCAGCATTTGTTTGGAGGATTTTGCTTGAGTGTAAAAAACTTTCTTCCCTTCATCTTGCATTGCCAAAAAAAGTATTGGAACAATGGGCACGAACTGAATGGGTCTTCTTTTTACTGTTAGTGAAGAGGTGGTGGATTGAGCTGTGAGGGGAAGTGCATGATAGAATTTTGCTTCGCTTCTACATTTTAGTTCAAATATCTGAAATTCATTAAAAGATAAGATTTGCGTATTTTGCTCTGTAGTAATGGTAGCACTTAATGGTAAGGATTTGCTTCCATTAAAATCCTGACTCGTCCTAGCCTTCTTCTCTTACCAGCTCATGCGACGTCATGTATGAAGGCCTTGCAATGAGGGCACACGTGCTGAGGGAGCGGGTGCTGACAAGAGCAAGCTGCCAGCAGAGATTATGCCTTTCCATGGGGCTCTACCAAACAGAAAGCTGAAGCATGTTCCTTGAGTCCCTGGAGGTACCTTCCTGACCATCAGATTACAATTTAGGCTGACCTGTTCTAGCTGGCTGCTGGCCTCCCAGACTGGGAGAGAGAGGCTGTGGCCGTGGGCTGCAGATACATGACGAACAGCCTGCAGGCAGAGGGCCATGGCTGGAGTGAGGTTGTCATTTGAGCCTTGCCATCAGCACATGGTATTTGTCAAGTCTGAAATCCAAATACATAATGCGAAGACAAGGCCGTTAGCCTAGTAGAAGATCTCAGCAGTCTCTCTTAAAAACACATGTTCCCTCAATTTTTAAAAAAAATCTAATCACTGAGGGAAAGAGGTTTCTAAAACCTTTTTTCAATCCTACAAAATGGAGCATTAATCTTCTTAGGTCTTGTGACTGTAACTATATAAATGTAGTACTTATTTTTCCCCAATAAATATATTTTCTGTGTTGCATATAATTTCTGTCTAGGCCACCCTTGCAAAGAATGGAAAGCAGAGAGGGAAAGGTTGTTCCCCTCCTAGGTCTGGACTCATCCGCCTGGCTTCAGGATGCAGCTGCTTCTGGAAGTTTGGGTACAGGAACCAGTGAAGTGGAACAAACCCTTCCAAGGGGTAATTCAGTCCACCAGACCTCAACTAGTGATGCCTCCCTTTCCCTGTTTGAGCAGAAAACCTAGGTTAACTTTGCTCTCTGGCTTATATGAGTCAGCAACATGCCTCAAATAAGAAGGAACCAATCTGGGAGTCATCTAGGGCATCACAGTGATCAGAGGTGACTGGGAAGAGTGTGTGGAGGGGAGACATCTCAGTCACTCCCATTGAGTGGGAAGCAGGGGATCTGAGCAGTGTTTGGTAATGTGACCAGGGGTGATGGGCGCTGAAATGTCAGACTTGCTTGGCACCTCTCAGATAGTATTGTGGCCTTGTCCAACTGGTTGAATGTGATTGTTCTTTTTGGTGTGGCTGTGATGCACCATGCCTCTTTGCCAGAAGTAGTAAAGGCTTTTCAGACCAAGGATCTAATGTTTAAGAACAAGTTATATGTTCAAAGGAATCCACGTCTTCACAGGTATTCTGGATCTGTATATCCTTTGTTATAGGAGAGGTCTTTATCTGAGACTTTTTCAATTGTTCTGTCAAATACTATTTTAAGGTCCTGTTCAGTAAGCATAGAATTTTATTCAAGTGTGATTGAATCCCTTCATTGTGACCATGGTATAAATGCTATTTTGGTGGGAAGTACATGACAATCGAGCTGGATTGGAGCCAAATGAGGATGCTACTTTTCCTTTTTGCACTGAATACCTTGATCATTGTCAATCAGTGTGTAGTTAAAGTATGGTCGTTACATCCCCATGAAGGTTTTTTTCTGAAGTTGCTAATTATGTGCCCATCAGAATAATGGAAAGAGTAGTTATCCTTATTGTGCTTAGTGACATTGAAACCTCTATTATTCTGTGATCGGAGCTGCATAATTACAGATAATTGCTGTAACTGTATTGTCTGTTCAAATATAGCTCTACAATAATTACCTTATTTTAATTAAATATGTTTGGGATTTAAGTAGATCTCTCTTCATTTACTCTACTAAACAGAAACTTCATTTAGGTATAAAAACATATGTTGCAAAAGATCAGCTCATTCAACACATCACCTGTTGATTTCAGCTAACATGATTTTACCAGTTCTGTTTGAAAATCACTCAAATCCAGTTAATTAAACATTTAAAAAGTAACTTTCTCTTTGTCCCAAAGTTGGAGGCCATAGTGAAAATCCCCAAAACTTTTCTTGTTGCAGAGCTGTAAGATGTAGTCTTAAGACTTCAGTCTTCTGGAAAAAAACCAGTACCTTTTCTACATGTAACAAAAAAGTTTTGTGAAGCTCAGCACTTTAATTTTTGAAAAATAATTTTTAACAGAAGAAGACATCTCTGACAAGCCAGATGCTTCGTTTCAGAAAGTAAAATTGGTCCAGATTTAGTATCCTTTTGAGCTACGCTTTGTGCTTTATGATCTCAGACTGCTGCTGACCTGACTGCTAGGGAAGGTTTGTGTGCTGAAGGCCTTTCCTCGTCCCCTCACAACGGCTCATGGAAGGCTCCCTTTATCAGCTTTTTCATGCTTGGTCTGAAGAGATGCTGGGACTTCTCACTTGTGGAGGGAACATCTGAGGCAAATAGCTCCTCTCCCCATCATTGCACAGAAACCCCGTTTGCAGACAAAATTTACTTGGTGCTGCATCTAGGGCAAGCAGAAAAGCATACACAGAGAATCTACATGCAGCTCATGAAATATATGAAGGACTCGAGTATGCTGAAAGATCCTTTTCTTTAAGACCTGGCACATTGCAAAGTGACTTAACTGACTTGAGCTTAGCTTTAATGAAATGCATCTCCCTTCCGCTGAACAGCGTTGCTCAGGTCACTGCTGAGGAGCTAGGGTCAGTGTGGACACTATTTGCTGGTACTAAGATTGCCTGGTGACCTAAAATAAAAATTAAGGCTTCTAATCTTTTTCTGGGACATTGGTTTGAATCACTGCTGATTAGGACTGCTTAGTGTTTATCAGGCGGGCAGACAAACCCAGCATGGCTCCTTGCTCTGAATGACAGCTGAGCTGCATAATACTGTGGGAGTTTCAAATTGGGCTCCTCAATATTTCCACACTTTCAAGAGCAACACAGGATTCAAGAAATGTAAATTTTAGCTAAAAAGAGGGCAAGATGTTGCAGGATAAAAATCATAAGTGATAAATCTTCCACTTAAGTACTGATGTATGACCTTGTCTAATTTACTTTTGGATTTAATGTCGGTTTGAACAGACTGCACTGCAAGTGGATTGTTCGATCTCATTCTATGGTGCATTAAAACAAGAGCATTACACATACTCAGGCTGAATATATTGGTATAATGAGAGGACTTACACTGGACAACAGAAAGTCTTCAGTTTCGAGTAATTGTGTAGTCAAAGAACAGGAGACAATTGAGTACTATGATGGTATATAGAGTGTGATTCTACTAATCAAATATAGAACTTTCTATTTTGGATATTGATGTGCCTACACAGAGATAACATTCATTAGGTTCTTGTTGCACAGGTAATGGCGCAAACATTCAATTAGTTTACCACACAGGATTTTGTGTGTGAGCTCTGAAAATAATAAATAGGCAATCTGAGAATCAAAGATTTTTCTCAAAATTCTATGTGCGAACAGAATCATAAGACATCTGAACAAAATACTTGGAAAATAGGTTTGGTGATGTTATTTTAAGTAATTTCATGTTAATTTGTATTTCTGTTCAGGCTTAATTTGCTAACATAGATGGAAGGAGTATTTGAAAGTAAGAATATGAGTGTAATGATTATCTTTTATTCTTAAGGATTTTTTTTTTTCCTGTTTGGATCTAATTGAGGAAGATAAGTGTCATAATTATGTTTTGTTCCTGGAGTTTGTTGTATTTTGCAAGTAAATTACATTCAATTGAATACTGTTTTAATGTGAGCTTCCTCATTATGACCCCAATCCTGAAAAGTTATAGGAGTGCTTAGTGTTATGTGCATAATCATATAAATATTTAGGCTAAATATTAGTGCAAGTGTCTGTTTTTAATATTTTTTTAAAATTTTATTTTATTTGAATATTCCAGACTCTTTCTTGCAAAGGTTTAACCAAACATTTACCTTTAATGAACAATGAAGTCAATGGGAATTGCAGACAGCTGCTTTTAAAAAAGTCCCACTAAGCTTTTTCTCTTCACCATTAAGAACTGAATCATCTGTGATGACCTGGTCTTAATTAAAAAGGATTGCCACAGAGAAGGGAAATGTGATATTTATTTCAGAAAAATGAAACAGGAAATCCCAATGCCTGTAATTTCTTGTAATTTGTTTTTCCACACACACCATGTCTAAGGATGCCATCTTTGCCATGAATAGGAATTTTTCAGGGGAGGGCGAAGGTCAGAAAAGATTGGTTCACAGGAGAGTTTCTCCTCAAATTACATCCTTTTGCAGAAGAATGACATTTCTTAGAATCCACTATTGACTGAAGTCAATCATGAGTAATTTGGAGGAAAGTGCCACTTTACAATTGCTGAGAGTGGGAAAACCTGGATTGACTTCAAGATGGCACTATTGGGAATTGCTCAGTGCCAGGTAATGGATTTTCCTGCTCCTGGTGAAGGCTACCTCCCATAAATAATGAAACCAATGGACTAAGTGCTGACATCCAGTGGGAATGTCTGTGGTGTTTTGTGACAAATTCCTGGCTTGGGTTAGTGGGTTGTGTCTTCCCAGTGGCAAATTACTGGTTAGTAACCAAGAAAGAGAAATACTGACAGTTTGCCTCAAGGTGGAATACCACTGAAAGTTGCCTTTCCCCGAAGCTAGTTGTTATAGCTGGAGTCTGTTTATTGTTCGAAAAAATATCATTTAACTTGGTTGTTTTGTCTTAGTTTTTTGCATCTAGGTTCTTTCTATTACAATTTCATCATCAGTCGTTCTGCTTTAATTTACAATGATTTCAGTGTTGTTTTGACTGTTAACATACCTTCATTTACACCAGAAAAGGTGAGTACTCAAATTTCTTGCAAAATACAGTACTTTCAGTCATCTTTTTTTTTACTTTTTTTAAAATTTATTTTGGATAAGACTATTCATGTACCATTTTTTGAATACTTTGCTACTGCATTGCTATAGGGACATAATTTTCTGTAAAAGTAAATGGAGTTAGGAGAGCATAAGTGCTCATAAAATACAAAGAATTGCATCTTGAAAGTAATGGAAATAGTTTCCTGTTATGGAAAAGGAAATGTGGTCAGGAGAAACCTGTGAAAGAGGAGAGTCCAATGACAGAATTATAGGACCACAGACTCACAGAACTGCCTGGTTCTGTCATCTTGATGCCCTTCTCATAGTTATGTGGGGCCCCTCCAAGCCTTTCCTTCTCTCGGATGCTTGAGTCCAGCTTCCTCAGCTTCTCTTTACAGGTCAAGTACTACATTTCTGACCATCCTGATGACCCTCTGCTGAGCTCCCTCCAACTTTTTCATTCCTCTTTTGTACTGGATACCCCAGAATGGAACAAAGCATCCAAATCCTGGATTGCATATATTGTTTCTGGTTCCTTATATAAGAGACACATAGCTGGGCTGAATTTTGGTGGGATGGAGTAGAGAACGGCTTTAATGATACTGCTGTGCAGAACAGCATCTTTTCTATTCATGAGTGGTGAGGATGCAAGACTTTTCCTTACCTCAGGGTATGAGTATGAGAACTTCACAGTTACCTACATAAAAAAACAGTACAAAAAGAAAACTCTGAGATCCTGTACTTCAGCAGTAGGATTCTCCCTTCCCTTCTTTTTTCCCAAACAATAACAGTATTTTCATGTGAGGAAAAACAAAAATAACAAGTGGAAACATGTTAATTAGACTCAGGAGGAAAGTAATCACAATGGCTTAAAAAGCTGCTAGCATTCTTCTTGAAGTGTAGGAACTACTTAAGGCAGTAGGCAACAGTCTCAGTGCTATTGCAAACGGAAAACTGAAGACTGTTGGCTTGTGATCATGATTCAAAGCTCACTGAAGCCACAGGAAGCCTTTCCTGCCGCATCAAAGGGGAGTTGATTAACTCCATCCTAGTCCGAGGGTAGCACTTCTCACCTGCTCAAAATAAGTATGAGGTTCCTCAAATCTCTTTAGAGACCACAATGTTGTTTTTATTAATTCCTTTGAGAATGCACTGTGTTCTGTGCCTCTTGACTTGTTTGTCTGCCTTGCGATGCTGCAATCTTCTGCTGGCCTGCCTACCAAAAAATGTCTTAAACCAGGAGCAGCATTCAAATATCAGAAATGAGTCTTTCCTAGAGTAATAATTCTGATTAATAGGATTTTTTTGTTTGTTTTAAATTTTTTCTTTAACTTTAGTGGTTCACCTTTAAAATTGTTTCCAGATATACTTTTTTGTATCTTCCCTGTAGTCAAACCCTGGCTGGCTGAAAACTATTACCCTTTTATTTTTGTCTTTCAAAGCTGAACTAACAAGACTCTTAAATTCACAGTTAGGCTTTTCAAATGAAGGCAACAACAAAAATAATGCAGGATTCAGTGCTGTAGCAACCTATGACCAATTCGAGGCAGAGGAATCAACAACAAAAATTCAGATCCAGAAAACATACCCTTGACCCCCTCTAAACTAAGAAAACTCCCTCAAAGCAAAAGCCAAAAAGCCGCTTAAGTGCTAAGAGCTAACATGATGGCAGAGGGACAAGAACACAGTGATCTTCTGCTGAAATCTAATTCCATAGAAATGAGATTTTCTGTCCACTGAGTTAAGTAGCATAGTTTTTTACTCACCTAAACCTCACCTGATTTGACAGATGCATTTAAGGCCAAGGGTATTTCTGTACTGCGGACTACAGCGTAGTGCAGAGATCTCAGCAACAAGAGAACTAATTCTGATAAAAGTAGCTTTATTCTTTTTTGGCATGTGCTGAAAAAATTTCATCGAAGATGCAAGAAATCTATGAGGTAATTTTTGGATGAATCAACTTACCTTGAGGCAGATTGTGCAAAATCTGGCATTGTGAGTGCCTGTACATGGCTAGTAGTGTTTTTATATATGTAGTGTTTATATATATGTGAACGTATTTGAAGGAAAGGACTATTATGAGAAAGAAGTGAAGTGCAACCCCCCCCCTCCAAACTGTCAGTTTGAAGTGGTTGCTTACTGTTGAGTCTGCTCTTACACTGGACATTAGTCATAACCTAAAAACATATATCCCAACTAGATATTAGAAGTTTTTCCTAATGCTCGGGTTGTGAAATACGAGTTCAGTGCCTGGAGGTACACTACATGGAAAGATGTACAGTGAATCACAGATAGAAGACACAGAAGTGTTTTTACCCTTCTCTTAAGAAGTTTTTCATTGAATTGGCTATATGAAGGAGAGGGCATGAGGTCTAATCAGTGCGTGCATCTCCAAGAAAGTGAGACATATGTTTTAGCTAGGGGAAACGGAGATGCACTGTTTCGTAATAGGCTTTGGAGTAGGGGTAAGTGAGAACCTTTCAGGAAGGAGGATGAATTTGGGTCAGCTCATCTGGAGACTTTGAACATGTTCCACTAACAAAGAAGTTTCACTAATGCATGCCAACCAGCATGGTAGGCGGAAACTAGTGTGGGTTTTTATTTTATTTTTTTTACCTGTCACTTATAGTTCATTACTATAGCTTATTCTGTTTGGTTTTTTTTATATAGATGAAATAAGTACTAATATTTGTTCTTTTAATTCAGGATAATATGGCCATAAGACAATTTGTTGAATGCTGTGGTGTGTTTATAACCTGGGGCATGGAGAACACTATAAAAATTACTTGAGTCTACAGGGTAACAGGCCATGTTTTTCTAGAAGCCATATGTTCGGAGGAGTGAATGAGGTTACTGGTTAAAGGCTGGTAATGCTGGAAGGAAGAAGTGTCTTTGTGTGACTAGTGGAAACTCCTTCATATTTAGAAAGATGAGAGGGAAGGATTCTGCCTGGCCTATGCTACTTGCCAGGAAGGTTGTCATGGTCATATTTTTTTTTTGGATATGACATCTTCCCGTTTGAGGCTATGCAGCTCCACACTTAGTAAGCCAGCAGCTACATCAAATCTCCGAAGCCTAAACCCTAGGAAGTGAAAATAAGTTTGAAGTAAAAAGGTTGAAATGTGAAACAAATATGCTAACTTTTAGATATAAATCTATTAGGCATGTTATGTTCAGGAATATCCTTTCAACCTTTGTAAACATTAATGTATCAAAGCAGCCTTCTTGATTTCATGGGAAGGAAACCTATATAAAGATATGTGTGTCACTACCCTGTGCAAGTGTAGGAATGGGTCTTGACACCATTGAAGCATTTTCTGTTGGGTGAAACTCTTGTTAGTAGGGAGAGCTAGCAGGAAGCCTAGGCCTTGATTTAAAATCCTCAAAATAAGACCCTGGACTGCTGTATAAACTCTAGCCTGGCCCTTTAAGAATCATCTGGCAGTTTATCAAAACTGGAAAATAGGTTGGTGAAACAAAAAATTCCTTTAGATTTAGTTCGGAAAATGGATCCATTTGATATAAAAATCTATGAAATGTTACAATAATGTTATAAAATACAAAAATATTACATTTAAATAATTTCTGCTATTTGTTTTACCATAACTTCTCTCTAGTTAGATAAACCCTAGTATGTTCAAACTGAAAATTTGTTAGTACTAGATTTGCTTAGACTGTTTTCCTCAACCTCTTCCCTTTTCTCCTTTAATTAGCATGATCTGCAGGCTTCATCTACCCAACTGTGTGGATTATAGTATCTAGTAACTTTTCAGGCAGCTCTGCTGTTGTCTTTGACTACCCTTAGGGTCTAACATATGGTTTGTTAGGATTAAAGTCAGATATTTGTTTAGGAAATCTTTCAGCATGTTTCAGAAAGAGAAAGTTGACATGGGGAAAAGCTAAAATGGGTGCCAGCAGATTAGACATCTGGGAAAGGAATACAGAGCTGTGTGAGATGGTGCTAAAATCTCTGGAAATGATGTGACCTTGTTTACAGTGGCGTGAGTGCATACATTCCTCTGACTCACTTCAGCTGAAAAGCTATGAATTTTTTTTTTTTAATGAACCAAATCTTTGCAATTAGTGTTTGTTCTCTTCAAATTGTGTTTGTCCACTTCAAAACCACACAATGTGATATTATTCTATTAGCAGTAAAATACGTGGCTCCAGGCTGCTGAGTTGAAGTGGGTAATATGGTAAGCATTGCTTTTTGAGGCTATTACTCTTGTTTTCCTGTGACAAGAGCCAAGAAGGCAGCTAGGGGACAAATTCTAGATAATAAGATTGTATGTATGGTCAGTTGTTTAGCTGGGTGCTGTGAATAAAAGTTTGTGAAAGTACAAGTATCTGATGTTAAATTGTTACTATAATGTCAAGCAGTACCCAGAGTTCTAGTTACTGCAAACCAATGTTTGTATAGTTTGAGGCTTCCATCAAAAAGATCCCCATTCCCTCCTCACAACTGAATCACCAACTTATCCTTCCCTGCAGTTCATTCTCCCACTACTTCTGAGCAACTTTATTCTTTGTACCTTTTTTTACTGGAAAAGGTATTAGAGAAATTCAGCTTTGTATTTCTTTCTGTTTCCAGATAGATGTCCTTTCTCATAGATAGTTCCACATCTGCTTTCTTCCTAGTTCTCATGTTTAAGTTTCCCAGTGAGTCTTGCAAAGTGCTATGGGACAATGCCTTGGATCCACACTATCACTCCTTCCTTCATAGCACTTATGTACCAGTGGCTGACTGCAAAGGGCTGGAAAAATTCTCTTTACACCCAAAGTGCCTGCGTTGTGGCTGGGCTGTACGTTGGGGTTTGGGTGCAAGGGAGTCGGAGACTGTTGTCCAAACTGGCCCTGTGCTTTGGATGCAGTGAAGCTGTTGCTAAGGTATTTTTGAATTACGAGATGTACGGTTTGGGGACAAGGCAGTTAGTTGCTTTTCACATTGTTTTTTTCTTATTCACTGCTGTCTGTTGTTCTTGTCTTGTCTTGATTTCACCATACCCGCTTTTATCTGCAGACAACAGCGGAATGGAGTGCTTGCACGAGGGTCTTCCAGAACATTGCAAAGACATAGATACTACAAAATTGTTTAATTTCATGCCCGAGAAGATTTGAGGATTGAGCGATAAACATATAATTACAATAGTTAATCATGGTGGTATTTTTTTTAGAGTTTCTATTAGATTGAAGAGCGGCAATAAATTGCAGTCTTTCCGCTCCCCATCCAGTATCTCAAAAAGTTTCAGTAAAATGTGCCATAAATATTTTGCGGTCTATAGGAGTATGGGTAAGAAAAGCAATAAGCAGATAATGTGGAAATTCAGCCAACTCACTCAATTTCTTCAGACTTTTTTTTCTTTTTGCTGTGGTTTGTGTTGTGTATTTAGATGATAACGTTTATGGAGTACACCATCCTTTGTGGTGCTAGTACTAGCAACCTCAGAATTAAATTCACATCAATGTTTGATAAATTGAAAAAGAGAGAAAGTGAAGAGCATGTGAGGAAGCAATGAAAGGAAGTTGGCTTCAAGCATTGGTGGGAAAAAGCCCCACATTATTCTCAAACAGATACAATATGAAAATGCTAAAGTTCTTATGACAGATATGTCAGAAAATATCTGACCTAAATAACGTAAATAAACCTAATAAACCTAAATAACCCTAGATTCCATATGATGATATTTGGTCATTAAGAAAAGTATTTTGAAAACTTTATCCTTAGAAAAATGCTAAAATTGCTGAGATTAAGAGCATAGAGGCAAACTCAGAGGAAACAAAGACAATCATGAGAAATCACATAGTGGAATGAAAGCCGAACAGTGAGTAGACAAAGTGAGAAATAAAGGAATATAGCTGACCAGAAATCTCTTTTTCTGGAAAGATTTCTCAGATAAAAAAAAATATTTCCTCCAAACCTGAGATATTTAGTGGGGCAAATCACTCATATTTTCAATTTTAGTTAATAGAATTAAAAATGGATGTTTTGACTTCATTTGATCCAAATTGGACTATGTAATTTAGCTGAATGTTTTTAGTAAGTAAAGTTAGAACTATCAGTTGTGCTTTTCTTCAACATGCTGATTCCTTCTGGTGCCTGGGTTCCCTGATGGGCTGTGCCTTCTGTCATGATGCCTATGACATGGTAATTGAGAGTTTCACATGCTTTTGGAGTAGTTGTCTCCATCCATGGAGACATGGATGGAGACAACTACTCCAATGCTGTGGTGAAAAGAATTTCTTATCTGAAGGCAGTGAGAAGGAGTTAAGTTTCACAAGGAGCAGACTGAAAAGAACTGTCACTGGTCTGTACCCAACCCTGGCTTCAGGAACCAAAATGCATCCAGTTAATTTTGTGAAAGTTACAGAGATGTAGTTCTTTGCAGAATAGCTTGGATTGGGTGTATTCTTCTCTGGATTAAAAACTGGATGAATGACTGAGCTCAGAGAGTTGTGGTGAATGGAGCTAAATTCACCTGGTGACCGGTCACTAGCAATGTTCCCCAGGGCTCAGTTTTGGGGTCAGTCTTATTTAATATCTTTACTGATGATCTGGATGAGGGGATCGAGTGCACCCTCTGTAAGTTCGCAGACGACACCAAATTGTTCAGGAGTGTTGATCTGCTTGAGGGTAGGAAGGCTCTACAGTGATATCTGGACAGGTTGGATTGATGGGCCAATGGTATGAGGTTTAACAAAACAAAGTACCAGGCCCTGCACTTTGGTCACAACAACCCCCAGCAATGCTACAGGCTCAAGGAAGAGTGGCTGGAAAGCTGCATGAAAGAAAAGGATCTAGGGGTGCTGGTGGATGGGCGGTTGAACATCAACCAGCAGTGTGCCCAGGTGGCCAAGAAGGCCAACAGCATCCTGGCCTGTATCAAAAACTGTGTGCCCAGCGGGAGCAGAGAAGTGATCATGCCCCTGTACTCAGCTCTGGTGAGGCCATAGCTTGAGTACTGTGTTCAGTTCTGGGTGCCACAGTGTAAAAAAGACATTGAGGTGCTGAAGTGGGTTCAGAGAAGGGCACCCAAGCTGCTGAAAGGTCTAGAGAAATTGTCTTATGAGAAGCACCTGAGGGAGCTGGAATTGTTTGGTCTGGAGAAAAGGAGGCTGAGAGGAGACCTTGTTGCTCTCTACAACTACCTGAGGGGAGGTTATAGTGAGGTGAGTGTTGGTCTCTTCAAGGTAACTAGTGATAAGACAGGAGGAAATGGGCTTAAGTTGTGCTGGAGGAGGTTTAGGTTGGATATTAAGAAAAAAATTTTACTGAGAGAGTGGTTAGGCACTGGAACAGGCTGCCCAGGGAGGTGGTGGAGTCACCATCCCTGGAGGGGCTCAAAAAATATTTGGATGTGGTGCTTCAGGACATGCTTTAGGGGTCATAATAATTTTTAGTAAACTGTTGGACTTGATAATCTTGAAGGTTGTTTCCAACGTTAATGATTCTATGATTCTATGAAATGTTGGCAGCTTCATATTGCTGTTCTTGAGATTTTCTCATCCCTAAAACTTCTAAATTTTTTCTTTCTGATTTGAAACAGAATACAGCTTTGAAATGTTGTGACTACACTCAGCCTCTTAAAGAACAAACCCCAGGACAATAAATGCAGAAATGTGGCTGATCGATGGCATAAAAATGTCATGAACTGTTCATTGAGCTGAAAGCAAGACTCAGTCTATTTCTGCCTCTCTGTCATTCACAGATCATGAGCACCTGGGCAAGTGTAAAATTGTCTATTCTGTGCAGAGCCTTTCTATTGCAGCTTCTTGTATAAGAGTTGCTAGAGCAAGAAATAAAATTTAAAATAATTATAATGAATTAAAACAGACTGCTGTGAAGTGAAATCATCTAGTCAGAAGGCAGGAACAATGGCGTATGATTGAGATGATGTGCCCCCAAGGACTTAAGGAGGAAATTTCATGTGACACACAATCAGTTGCATAAGTGTTCATAAAATGCTCCATGAAAGACTCACTAGTGCAAACTGTAATTGCAATTTGGTGATATGGAATTTACAAAGAACAAATAGGTAAACTCCCGAATAAATTATTCTCAGCAATTATTTCTACTCGTCGAAAACACTGCAAAAGAAACTTTGAAGGAGACTATAGTGGAGAATTTTACTTTCATCTGACATTAAGTTGACAAAATGGATTTCTTTGTGTTTTTAAATGGAAAAAAATAAAATTATTCACAACAGGTTTTCAAAGGTCTCTGAAATTACTGCTTTAGGATAGCAATGCCTTGCTGACAGAAAATTTAACAATGTGAACCTATTAATCCAATTAGTCGGAAAACATACACTTTTTTCCTAAACAGAAAAAAAGAATCTAAGTGGGTTCAGTATTTGCATGGAGGTTGTTATGTACAAACGCACATAAATATGTTACAGAAGAATGAAATCACTGCTTTTTTTTTTTCTATCTCAGACTTATTCTGTGGCTATATTTTTATTGCTGGCTTTTAAAAAAAAGACCTATTTGACAAGTTGGAAATGTTCATATCCTTTTGGTAGTCACCTAGTAAATCAATAAGCTGAGAGTTGTTATAAAAATGCTATGCATTAATAAAAATATTCTTATCTCAAAAGCATAATGCAAAGGAGGACTACATCAAAATGAGCTGTGGATTTTCAATTATGATTCTGCGTGTGTCCATCAAGGAAAGATATTGTTTAGAAGTAAGGGAAACAGAGGGAGCAGAAATGCTATTCTGAAAATGTACATCTTTCACTTGTGTTGTTTTCTCTTTCTGGTAGTGTGCCAGAAAGCCAATATTTTTAATGACTGTACTGGACTTCTTAGAATTCACGTTTTTGTTCTCCCAGGGTAGTTGTAAATATTTTAAAAACCAGAAATATAGTGTTTTCAGAGAGCTAGCAGAGAATAAAAAAAAGATTCAACGCTAAGACTTTAACTTTCAAATTTCAGGGCCTTCAGGTTTATTTTTAAAACTAAATCCATGAAAAAAAATCTGGACAGTCAGGTTGGTTGGGTGTAGACCCCTTACCTGAAGATCTTATTACTTTGTTAATTACAAAAAGTTTTTATAAGGCTTCCAGACTTAATTATCAATTACTGCTGGCCTTTTCAGATGACAACTGTAATAACATATTGTGCTATAATGGTGATATTAGAAATTCTGGTTATGTATGATTTTGTCTGGTGGAGTTTGTAGGTCTAGTTGTAGTCTCAAGGAAGGCTAGGTTTTCACCTGGCATAAAGACGTACAGTTGGATTACTGCTTTTGAGCAGATCATTTATCTATTTTCAGTGTTGTTTCCAGAAAGGGCATCTAGGTATGCCTGATCCTCTTCTGGCCAGAGCTGCTGGTTCCAACACTGAGGTTATAATTTCAGAGGTTTGGGTAGATTTGTGTTTATATAGGCCACTGTAGAACTGTTATGGCATTATGTTATACCGTAGGCTGCAGTATCAAGAGGTTACTGAGCTGGGGTTGGAGCTGTTGCTGATGAATGAAGTACATAACTATGTCATTAGTGGGTACCTGGGACTGGTGATGCAGCATTAGAGAGTGGATACTGTAATTATTTTTAAGGTCGTAGTGGGTTAGTTACTGCTGGGCTTAACAGGGCTTGATTAGCTAAGTCTGTGGTCACTGTCAGTAGCTGCCACGCATTTGGTTCTGCATGTAGTGGAAAAAAGAAAGAGAACTTATTTCTCAACTGAATAAATTAGATATGAACTTTCTCTTCAGAATATGTCAAGGATACTGATCTGTTATAGAGCTTTCAGACTGAGCTCTGAGCTTGTAATTTGGACCTTCAACCAGTAAGCCTGCTTAATTAACTAAACCTTCATGTAGGGAGGGGCTGAGCTATGATGTAACTGTTCTTTTAGTACACTTGTCTAGGTAAGTCGCCTGTCAGTATCTCCATGTATTTGAGAGGGGCTCACCTTGGGATTTTTTTCTCCTTTGTTTTAGGTTTAGACACATCTTTTGGCTTCTGTGCTGTCCTGCTTGCAATGACCACTGCTCCAGCAAGTCTGTGTAAGAGAACAGATCCTTTGTTGCACTGTGGAATTTCCGATCTTAACAATGGCCGGATAGCAATGAACATGTTTTATATTAGAGGATTTATAGCATCATTCTATTTCATGATTAAATATTCCACTTTTCTTGGTGTAAAACTTATGAAGAGGGAATGATATAGGAAATCTAAATCTCTCTAGTACCACTTATGTTTGGATACCTAAATTCATTACTCTGAGTATGGACCTCTTAGGAGACTGGTCCATGACCAAAGATTGCCTTACGATTTAGGTTTTTATGAACCAGACTACATGCTTCCCTAGGTCTTAGTATGCTAATAAGGTACATGCTCAACAATATTTTTTAATGAAAATCTGGAATTATTTTTTGTTGTAATTATTCTGTTATGATTAATCTTTGCACTAGTACTTACCTGATCAGGATAGTGGGATTGTAAGAGTACTGATCTAAACTGATATTTGGGACTTGACCTTGTTTACATGCTCCTTTAGACCTTGAGTTGAAGGTCTGCATGCTGCTGAAGTGAAGTTAGACCAAGAAACTATCAGGACCTCTGTAATGGAAAAACGCACACCAAAAGACCTTGGAAATTTCAGATCAGAGCATCTTTAGAGTTTGATGCTGATCTGAGAATAAAGAAACCAACTTCTGCTCTTGAGTCTACAGCTGAAATGCTGGGTGAGTTTTCTGTAGTCTGTCTTCCTGCCCCCTGCTTGCTATGTTAGTTTAGAGTATATCCTTCAGGGGGAAGGGGCTATCAGGAATTTGTACGGCAGGCTAGTCATTGTGGCAAATTGCCAATCTCAGCTGAAGACTCTAGGAACTGTTCTGTATTAGAATTTGATCCAAACTAACAGGTTGTTGTTGCTGATTACTAACATCTTATTTTCCTCTCTTCTCCTGGCTCCAAACTGTACCATGTGTAACATCTTTTGCCAGCTTTGGCAGCTATCTAACTGTGTGTTTAGAACTTGTGAAATCAGCAAAACAGTAATCCAGAGGAGTAAAGAAAAAAAGACAGTATTTTTAATGCCAGCATGACAGTGGCCTAGGAAGGCTGAGTGATTAGCAAAGACTGAGAAAGAGGAAGAATATAGCAAGCAAGAAAGAAGAGCAGGCTTAAGAAAGGAAGAATAAAACCTGCTGTCAGCAACAAACTCTTAGTTTAGCTCCACTCTAATGAGAAACTGTGTAATGGGGATGACACATTCATGTGATCTTCCTCTCCATTTTTGGTTGTGTTATGTGAACAGCTTCACATAGGCCACAAGAACATTAACAATGTAAGGCAGTGGGCAAAACTCTGCTATTAACTGACCCATGAGGCATTAGTGTGAATGTATTTCAGCATTTGATATTTATAATTGGTAAAGTAGCAGTGTAGCTCACGATTTTCCATACTCCTCTTTTGTTACCTCTTCGATCTGCAAAAATGCAAAGCAACATGGGAGATTGTTAAGAAAACTCACATTCCAACTATTTCTACTTCAGTTACTTTGTTGCAGGTTTTTCATGCAGATTAATGGATGAAAGACAGAAGGGAACACTGATTCTCAAGAGAAAATATTTTGAATCTATTTGAGTTTTTACTGGAGTTCGCTAATACAAGCAGGAACAATAGAACTTTTGAAAATATCCAAACTTGGAGGTTAGTGATCATTATCAACACACTGACTCACACAACAATTCTGCATGAGTCATGGGTATTTTTCTTTTAACTAAAGAGTAAACCCAGTTTCTGGGAACAGATGTTCCTTTGATAAGTCTCTGCCAATAGAGAGCAGCAGTCGTGGGTAACAGTGTATCCAAAGAGAAAATGGGCAATCACAGAATCACAGAATTATTGAGGCTGGAATAGACCTCTGAGATCATCAAGTCCAACCTATGACCTAACACCACAACATCAACTGGACCGTTTCACTAAGTGCCACGTCTAACCTTTCCTTAAACACCTCCAGGGATGGCGACTGCACCACTTCCCTGGGCAGTCCATTCCAGTGTTTAATCACTCTTTCCATGAGGAAGTGCTTCCTAA
>VWZK01006536.1:0-85545 GCA_013396935.1 Baryphthengus martii | reverse complement strand
AGCCCCTGGTTGTCTTGTACATGCTGCTTGATGGCACTCTGGATGATCTTCTCCATAACCCTGCCAGGCACCGAGGTGAGGCTGACAGGCCTATAGTTCCCTGGATCCTCCTTCCGGCCCTTCTTGTGGATGGGTGTCACATTGGCCAACATTCAGTCAGCTGGGACCTTCCCGGTGAGCCAGGACTGGTGATAAATGATGGAGAGCGGCTTAGCCAGCTCTTCCACCAGCTCCCTAAGCACCCTAGGATGAATCCCATCCAGACCCATGGACTTGTTAGGATCTAACAGGCACAGCAGGTCACTAACTACTTCCTCCTGGATTACAGGAGGGGTATTCTGCTCCCCATCCCTGCCTACCAACTCAGGAGACCAGTTGCCCTGAGGATAGCCAGTCTTTTTGTCAAAGACTGAGGCAAAGAACATGTTGAGTACCTCAGCCTTTTCCTTGTCTTCCATTACTATGTTCCCCTCCTTCATCCAATAAGGAATGGAGATTTTCCCTGGCCTCCTTTTGTTATTAATGTATTTATAGAAGCACTTTTTGTTATCCTTAACCGAATTGGCCAGATTAAGTTCTAACTGAGCTTTCGCATCTCTAATTCTCTTTCTGCATGACTTTACAATATCCTTAAATGCTTCCTGATTCACCTAGCCCTTTTTCCAAAGTTGATACACTCTTTTTTTTTGTTTTTTTTTTCTGAGTTGTTGCAAAAGTTCCATACTCAACTAGGCCTTTCTTCCCCGCCGGCTCATTTTTTGGCACACAGGGACAGCCTGCTCCTGCACCTTGATAATTTCATTCTTATAGTATGTCCAGCCTTCCCGGGCCCCTTTGTTTTTGAGGGCTGCTTCTCAAGGGACTCTCTGAACAAGTGTCTTGAATAGACCAAAGTCAGCC
Organism: Baryphthengus martii; assembly: GCA_013396935.1. Classification (NCBI taxonomy): domain Eukaryota; kingdom Metazoa; phylum Chordata; class Aves; order Coraciiformes; family Momotidae; genus Baryphthengus; species Baryphthengus martii. The sequence continues at coordinate 84,645 of VWZK01006536.1, read as the reverse complement.
CTCCAGAAGTCCAAGGCAGAGGTTTTGCTGAGGGCCCTCCTAACTTCACCACAAATTGAAAATTCTATCATATCATGGTTGCTGTGCCCCAGGTGACCTCCAACCACCACATCTTCCACCAGCCCTTTCCTGTTCATAAACAGTAGGTCTAGCGGGGCAGTACCCCTGGTAGGCTCAATGTAGGGTTATCCCCACATTCCAGAAACCTCCTAGACTGTCCCCTTTCTGTTGTGTTGTACTTCCAACAGACATCTGATAAGTTGAAGTCTCCCATGAGAACGAGGGCTAGTGATTGTGAGACATCTCCAAGTTGTTGAAAGAATGGCTCATCAGTGTCTTTATCCTGGTCGGGTGGTCTGTAGCAGACTCCCACCAGGATATCAGCCTCACTGGCCTTCCCCTTTATCCTTACCTATAGACATTCCACCTTGGTGTGTCTAACATTGAGTTCGAGACAGTCAAAGCACACCTTAGCATACAACACTACCCCTCCACCTCTCTTTCCTTGCCTATCCCTTCTAAAGAGCCTGTAGCCATCCATTGCAGCACTCCAATCATGCGAGTCATCCCACTACGTTTCTGTGATGGCAATTATATCATGGTTTGCCTGGTGTACAATAGCTCCTAAGTCCTCCTGTTTATTGCCCATGATAAGGTCATTGGCATATACGCACTTGATTTGAGCTATGGATATCGCCTCCGTCCTCAACATGACATCAAGGATCAGATTGGTGTTTACTGAGATCAAGGCAGCGAAAACCAGAAATGCTTTAAAACTTTACTTAAACTTTGTACAAATAAAAGGTGTGACTGTGTGGCATGATTAAGTGATCTGATATTTGGGCAATTTGTAAAAAGGTGAAGTGAGGTGCAGATAGTGGGCTAGTTGTCCTCAGAATAAATATCCCACAAAAGAAGATAATAGGACTGTATGCTTTTGATATTTGAGCAAACCCATTTAGCAAGTCAGGAGCGGACTAATTTGCCAGAAGTGGGAAGGTTGGAGGAGTTTTTTAAAAATATGTATCTAATCTTTTGTCTTCTAAAGTCTCCTACAAATCTTTATTTTCAAACTCTTGTTTTTAATAAGTGTAGGAATAGAAAGTCATTGGAAGAAGTGGAAAGGGGTGAAGGAAGAGTCTCCAGTAGCGGGATAAAGAACTAATACTTCGTAACAGAGCCTTCCAGTGTTATCACAAAGACAGACGAAACTGTCTTTTGGCTGAAGTTTGTCTACTAAATTAGGCAGTGCGTGGGCCTCTGGAAATAGTAATACTGTATGCTAAGAACTACTGTGTATTTTCAGTGTCAGTGGTCTTTAGTCATTATAAACAGAATGAGGGAATCTCTGTTAGAGAGCTGTGGTACCAGCAGGTGGGTTTTGAGCTAAATGCAAATGGCAGCAGCCTGTGTTGCCAGCACTCTCCCAGAAATACACGTAGCACCGTTCCAGCCATGCAGTCTTTACCGTCTTATTAAAATTTCTGAATTTCTCCTGTGGATCAACACACTCTATTTCTTCTTGTCATTGTGTGAAAGGCAGGCACTGAAGCAGATATTGTATTGGCACCTCATTTTCTGTGTTATTCCAGTGTGCAGTGTAAGGTAAACCTGCGTGCTTGTCGTGACAGCTGCCACCTTTACTTCTTCCATCTTCCTGTTTTATCACTGATACAATTGCATTATAACTCAGTCATCAGTATAGAGCAGGACAGTAGAGCTGCTCAGGAGCTTGCCAGTGTATTTATTTCTTGTTGGAAAACACCCATTTGACAGAATATTTCTGGTTGACCACCAGCTGAACATTACCCAGCAGTGTGCCCAGGTGGCAAGGAAGGCCAATGGGATCTTGGCTTGTATCAGGAATAGTGTGGCCAGCAGGAGTAGGGATGCAATTCTCCCTCTGTACTTGGCACTGATGAGGTCTCACCTCGAGTACTGTGTGCAGTTCTGGGCCCCTCACTTCAAGAAGGATATTGAGGTGCTGGAGCAGGTCCAGAGGAGAGCAACAAGGCTGGTGAAGGGACTGGAGGGAAAGTCTTATGAGGAAAGGCTGAGGGAGCTAGGTTTGTTTAGCTTGGAGAAGAGGAGACTCAGGGGAGACCGCATCACTCTCTACAACTACCTGAAAGGAGGTTGTAGACAGGTGGGGGTCGAGCTTTTCTCCCAGGCAATTAGTGACAGGACAAGAGGGCATGGCCTGAAGCTGCGCCAGCGGAGGTTTAGGTTGGATCTTAGGAAGCACTTCCTCACAGAAAGGGTCATTAGGCGCTGGAATGGACCGCCCAGGGAAGTGGTGGAGTCACCATCCCTGGAGGTGTTTAAGGAGAGATTGGATGTGGCACTTAGTGACATGGTCTAGCTAGGTGTTGTGGTGTTGGGGTTATAGGCTGGACTTGATGATCTTAGAGGTCTATTCCAGCCTCAATGATTCTATCATTCTATGATAATAAAAAATTATGGGGGATCTTTTGTTTCTGAAGTTCTCCAGTTTGAAAGTTTTATGGTTTTAAATTTAATCCAGAGTTTTGCTGTTAGAAGTATTTGCTAAATTGTACTGAAAAGAGTTTAAAAATTTAGTCTGCTCTGTTCTACTCTGCACAGTCATGTATGTGACAAAACAAATGCAAGGTTTTATGATCTTCATTGTACGTCTGGGCAAGATATATATTGCTCCTCTCATATGCCATGTTCAGACAGGATCCAACTGGCTAAAGGAAATAGAAGCAGCTGAGGCTCTGACAGGAGTCACAGTTTCCAGATGCAAAGGCAGCAAAGCTAAGCTAGTGTGAGGGCAGGAAGAGATGAGCAAAACCTGAAATGCACAACGAACCACAGGCCCCAGTAAGGTGCAGCATTTCTTTGCCTTCCTGCAACTCCCTTCGCTATAGCACCCGCAACTGCCTGCTATCTGGGAAACAGGCATTAGATCAGTATTTACCCCATGAAGTTTCTGATCAATTAATTGCCTTCTGATCTGTTTTTATTGTTTATGCCAACATAACATAGAGTACACTTTCTTCAAATAATTCATAGGAGTTTCTGTTGGGAAAGATTGGTGGGCTGAGTAAATCTTTGATGTTTTCCCAAGGAGGGTGCTGTTGGCATCTTGACTGTTTCTAGCTTCTACTTCACAGAAACACAGGGCTGTTTCTGTGAGCTAGGATTTAGCTTTTGCTAAGTCTTTATGGTAATGCTGTACATATGTAGAAATCAGTACTGCCTGCTCCAGCATCAAAGGCAAAAGCTGATATCTCTATGATGAGGTACTTGCTAATACGATACATATCTCTGACAACAGGCGGGCATAATGGCAACATCTAGAGATAAGAAGCAGCAGGGAAATGACAGCACACTGATCTATTTCCTGCACAGAAAATGGAGTGAACGTGGGAAAACCATATATTAATCTATTCTTGTTAAAAAGCCCTAAAACCACGTGTAATACAATTTATTGAAGTAAGGAGCTCTTACAAAATAAGTAATGCAGAAAGACGAAGCACATGTTGAAGAAACTGTAAAAATGTAATAATTACTAGGCTATGTGGTGCTAAAACTACATCTTGCTAATACATGAAGAACTTTATAGTTTTGTAATTTCAGCAGGCTTACAGCACAGTCAGCCTGATAGCAGTACATTTTCTTTGATTTGGAGAGTAAGTATTACTTTGCAGTTTCAGTGAAGGACAGAAATACAGTTTTTGCATTTCTGACAGTCAGTTCTACTTGATCTTTAATGAGTGCAGGTGGAATGAGTAGATGGAGCAAAAAAAAACCCCAAACCACTGCTGGTCCTAATTGTATAAAGGACTGATCTCTGAATTTAGAATGCAGGACTGCTCATAGGAGTTTTGGAGCTTAGGTCCAATAGCTGTCTCAGTGTCCTGTACTGCTCTTCCTGATTGCATCATGTGTTCAGATTTAGCATTACATTTTCCATCTCCTACCTTTAATGGCTCTGAGAATCACAGCCATCATCTACATGTCTTCTGCTCCTGAAGAAATTCTTGTGTGCAATCAGACAACTCTGTAGGTGACAAGCAGATTTTGTTGATTCAGTGACACAATCTGCAGCTGGTTGTACTGGATGCAGAGTAGCTTTGGTTTTCCTGACCCTACTGGGAGGAGGGGCTTTCTTCCTTTAATATAGATAGTCAGCATGTTTATTTTCAGAAGACTCATATTCTCAAAATGCTTGAAGGAGGATTGCTGGGGAAAATAACACCAGCTCCAAATCTGTGCCTCGGCTGATTTAGTAGCTTTGTAGTCTGAAGAGAACAAAAAAGAATTGATTTTTCTATATGATGCACACATAAATAGTCAAGATGTGAGCATCTTTCAGTACAGGTCTTTTATCCCATCTGTGCTCTTTGACCTTGGTTACTCATTTTCACTTCTGGAAGGGTTTTTATTTCCAGGTGTTAAGACCCAAGCAGGCTGACAACACAGGGCATCCATGTGCATAACGCTAAGATTAATTTGAGTAATTAATATATACTACTGCCACCTTGATGGACAGTTGTGTAGTCACAAGCGTGTAATCAGATTTTTTTTTTTATCTCATTTTGGCAAATGGGACAATTACTACACAGAATTAGCGATTTAGAGTCTTCTCACAAGTTTGGTGGAAGTAGCTTTTGCAATGACTTTCAATCTCTTACACTGTAAAACTGAAAGGGCAGAGTACAGATGTACTTTTTGTTCAGGTTTGAAATTATCCTAAATCTCTTCTTTGCAGTCTTTGTATATCTTATTCTGTCATCTAGATTATTAGAATTATTTTATTATTCTCTTTTTCTTTGTTAGGTAGGTAACCAGTATGATTCATAGCAGAAACTTCCTTGAGAGAACATGTTTATATTTGTAGAGGGATGATTGAATTGAAAACCAACTGCTAAATGCAAGAAAAATGAGATTGTTGAATGTATAATTCAGAGGTTTACACTTTTTTCCAAAATAAGCTAATACAGTGTATTGTTCATCACTGAATTAAGACCACTATCGATTTATTAATATAACCTGCACAGATTATTGTATCCATCTCATAGCTGTACCTGCCAAAGTGACTCTCTTCAATGGCACAAAATATTATTTTGATTAAGCTGATTTTATTCTTAAAATCTGTTTTCTTAGATGTGGAAGAATCTTGGATGTTTGATATGATACTTTCACAAAATTTATTTTAAAAATGATAATACTAGCCTTTCTAATACAAAGTATAAATACGCAAATATATCATTACACAAGTGGTCTAGTAAAGTGAAATAGTGAAAAGTGAAAAGGCAATATTTAATATAAGTTCTGCATCTGGTCTTAAGCTTCTAACTTAATGGAAATAGAACTTAAGCAATGATTTTGTTATGTCCATATCCCAGGAAAGCATTTAATTTTGCACAAATTGCATCAAGTGGAATAAGGACAGTGTTCACATTTTAGAGGACATTGAAAACTTAACAGGACTGAAAATTGCATCTTAAAGTCAATAATAGTGCCCTAAATCCTGGAGTTCTTTATAAGAATGTCTCCAGCCCATAAATATGTTTGTGCAAAGTACTTTATTACGAGAGAGATTTAGTAGATTAAAGGAATACTGTAGGCTGGAAAGAAGCAGGGCAATTTTTGAAGCTGAAGAAACTCTTTTTTTCTTGAGTGAACGTGGAGAAGAATGAGATAGTATCAGTTTGTAACCCAGCCAGGGTTTTATTCAAAGTTGTTTGGAGACATTTGGGCTTAATTCAAACCCACTGAAGTCGGTGGTAGTATTGGTGATTTCAAGGGAAATTGGAACAGGATTTTATACTGTTAGCAAAGATGAGATTATGTTTAACTGTAGCTCACGGAGTACAGGAATATTTGCAAAGAACTTCACGGCTGGTTTTGTCTTTTTTTTTTGTTTGTTTTTTTTTCCCTGGTTTCAGTAAACAAATATCACTTTTTAACAGAAAAACTGATGAAAACAAACCTCATGAAGGGCAGGGTACTTTCTCGCAGCTTGTGCTTAGTGAAAACCATATGCTGTGCAATGCTTATTGTAATTCATCAGCCTCATAATGAAGTGCTAAATTCATAGGCTGCATGAGCATCTTTACATCATGGTGGTTTTATCACTTTTATGGTAAGCCTTTTATCAAGAGATTGCAATGATTTTCTTTTCACTGCTGAGATCTGTTTCCTGCTTTTTATCATGTGCATTTTCTATTGTGTAAAGTGTTCTCCCCACCCCGCCTTCTGTTCAGGGTTTTCCTCTGCTTCTGCTACTGGTCGTCTTTTCCTCTCACTGAGAAATGTCACTAAGGTGCTCTAGATGTGATAGAGGTTTGAAATTCTGTCAAATCTTACAGCTTTTGACCACAGTTAAGCATTATGTACATGCATAAATTTAAGGGATGCTAATGCAGTTGATATAATAAGAACAAGTTAATCTGGCATACATAAGATGCTGAGCCTTCATGAAGTACTTTGTGTGAGTGTAAAAGGCTGTTGATGCTCCACTGGTGCAGTTGCAACTAAAGATAATCATGTAGAACATAAAGAAAAGGTTTGAAGATGTAAGTTATGGTCAAAGTCCTTATGAAGAAGGGCATCTCTCTTTTAAACAGAATAGGCTTGTTTTTTGTAATTTGAATTTATTTGCAAGTGCTGGGAAGGCTGCACATGGCTGATGCTGGGCTCGGAGTTCTACAGTTAACCAGTGGGCTGTGGTGGGCTGAGACAGGCTCACTTTCATGCTGGCAGAGGCAGATTTAGCCCTCTGCAGCTAATCTCATGGGAGTTGGAAACCAAGCCACAGCAGCTGCAGCTGTGCCTCAGCATGTTAACTTTGGTGATCATTGCTTCAAGTTTATGTTAATATACTGGTCTGTGTTTTGTGATGAGTGTGTATTGCCTGTTTTGCAGCCTCTGCTGCTGCACAAAGAATGGATAACAGGGTGGGACAAACAGGTGGCTGCAGCCATCTTTGTCAGCTGCTACTCGCCGTGATGGTGCTTAGAAACGGCTAACCTTAGGAGCTTTAACAAGATTTCATACTGTGTCTTAAAGGTCCTAGTTGTTTCTTGGCATCTGGCACTTGCGGCCCTTTGGTCAATTGCTTGGACATCTATTGTACCTCACTCTGGAAGCATTAAGAGTTTTAAAGCACATGTCCAGTAGAGTCAAGATAGAACAAGTCAAGAATGTAATGTAAAACCACATTGGGTGAAGTGTATTCAGCTCTGCGTGGACCCTCTCATTCAGAGGCAAAGTACCTACACAGAAATCTAACGAGCTTTAGCTAAAGTACTTTCACTTTGCAGCAGTCTTTAATTAGTCTTTCCATTCCCTGTGTCCTTTAATCAGTTCAGACTTCAGGTTTTATACATCCTACCTATAATCTAGTGCATACTGTATGTCACCAGGAAGCTCAAGAAAGAGTTTAGATCTGATCTCCCCCACCTCACATGCAGAGAAAAGTATTTCTGTCTTTTACAGTGCTATGGTTTGCTTTAAAATACAATTAGGTTGCCTTAGTGGCACTGTAGTATGCTCTCCATATACAGCTCTGAAGGTTGATTTAACTTCAGTTATTAATCTCAGCAGCTGTTTATGGCATTGTATAATACAGTACTAAGAAATAAAGATTTTTCCCTTTAATAAATTTAAAGATATGCGGACAGTGGAGTGCAGTATTCTCGTAACAGCCTAACCGCAGGTGTGCCATACTTCTGTGTAATAGACCCTACACTTAGGATAAAGTTTAAACTCTTTTCTCTGCCACTATTTTGTGGGATTATTTTTCTTTTTGAATTGCTAGAAAAGTTAAGGTGGCCGGAGTTTTTCCTGATGGCTCAGAAATTTGATCATAAAATTAAGATGAGCAAACTAGCCCTTGCTCTGTGTTAATACTGTAAACATCCTTTATGTTGCAGGCTCATGCCAATATTAGTGAATAAGCAAGCACTTCTATGGCCATAAGTTTTTGCCTATTTCTGTCCTACGGGTAAGTGCAGAGTCTGTGAAACTTCACCTTCAGTAGAAACTTCACTTTATCTCACATGAAGTCCCCAGGGTGGAGCAATACCTGGGCTCCTGCACTGGTGTCTTTTTGCAGGATGATTTTCCTCTATGTGTCTATGCCTTTCCAAGAAGCTGGAGGAACAGAATGATTTTTAAGTCCTCTGTGTATCTGTCAGATTTTGTTAAATTTGGTAACCATTAAAAAACTAAATGGGATTGGCAACATATGTTATTGTATCAGCAGAAATTATATCAGTATTGTATCTGCAGGAAACGACGCTAAAAAAAATGTTGAAATACTGGAGTACAGATCACTGTATTTTACAAACTGGCCAAGTGCCAAAGGGCATACATTAAAAAATGTTCAAGTAGATTTACAAATGTCATTGTTTTTCATTGGAGTTGCTGTTTGTAAGCATTTTCTATATCCATTTGTAAAATGTTTTCAGTTTATAAGCAAACAGCTGTTGTTTGTTCTGGGCGCTATCTGATGTGGGTGTTGTATTTTCTCCTCTTATTTTCAGTCCTTTCTCAATGAACCCCAGCTGTGCACATAGGGGTACCTAGGGCAAAACTTTTTAGTTTCTAGCACCTTTTTAAAGGTGTGCCCGGGGCTTGTATAGGGTACACAATTCTGGAGGGATCTGCAAGAGAGAAGACATTTTTTTTTACCTCTTCAGTGAGAAGAGGCCCAGTGAGTGGCTTCTTGGTGAGATATGGAGTGAAAAACAGTAAACTCCAGTAGGTAGTAGCTAAATTGCACTGTTATGACCGAATACATCTAGGAAGGAGGTCTATCAGGTGGGAAGGTGCTATTTCTAGGGTCTGTTTTGTGCATATTTATTTTGGTTAGCTTCAAACCCACTCAGCATGGGTTTGACTCTGCCTCAGACATTGCTGCTGTATTACTAATATTTCACTTAGGAAGGAGAGAACTAAAAGGGAGGAGAGAGAGAACAAAGAGAAAAGCAAATGAAGACCTGTTGTATAATGGGTGAGGGAATTCAGAGAAAAATACAATAAATATATGATTTATAGCCTTCTTGCATAAGAGATTAGCTTTTAGGGATATTTTTTCTATTCCTAGAATAAAGCAGAAGTGTTGTTTAAACTAGTCAAACTTATTTAAACCTAGAGTAAACCTTCACCAGTCCACCTAAACAGAAAAGAAAAAAAAAAAAAAGAATGAATAAGGTTACAAGTACAATCCTCAAAGAAAGAGTATTCATTGTGCCTGGCCTTGAAGATGTTTATATAGAATTTATTATAATATATTAGCGTCTGGGCAATTTAAGTGAAAGAAAATAAGAAATCCTAGCATAAATACACTATCTAGTCCCAAGTTTAAATGAGAGAGTTAACCACATTTGAAAAACAATGAAAGTCTGGTTAAATTTCCTTTGTATTATTTTTTTCCTTTTAGCATGAATGAAATGCCTTAGCTTTTAAATCAGCTGTTATTGTGCAGTGCTGATGAATAGCAAATGTTTTAAAAAGGCTTACATGTTAAATATGTGATGATTTGGGGATTTTACAGACCATGACCTTGTCTTCCTTTAGCACATAGTAAATTGCTTAAAACTATAAAGAAAAAGGAGACTATTAGAAGACCTAAAATATAACAGATACAAACTAGAATGGTTTATGTGTAAAAGAAAATAAAACTTGTCAGAAGTTCTAAGTGTATTAAAATTAAGGCACTACTTCATTTTTATGTTTGAAGTCTTTTAGAAAGTTTTGCTGATGGTCTCCTTTGAATTGGGAGGAGAAATACTGCAATGAAAAAAAAGTTTTTAAGAGACAGAGGTATTGCAAAGAGCCTAATGTTCAGAAATATTATGTGTTACCTACTAAATTTACTCTGCAATCTCCCATAATTGCTGGGCTCCAGCAAGCAAGGCGATGTTCCCGCTCAGCTGTTTTGCCAGGACAAAAATGCCACTTTCTGCATGGAAAGTCTCATCATAGGCATAATGTAATGAAATAGTTGATTTCTTAACTTGGTCTTCTGAGATAAGCCAGTTCAGAGAGGGAAGAGGTTTTTATTAGGACTTTTGGTTGTCTGAGAGATGTTAAAAGACTGTTTCTTGCTGATTTAGGCTCCTGCAGTCTCATTTTTCGGCAGCTGTTGAAGGCTGTGCATGGCTATCCCATGATCTATGTTGTTACTTGACCTATCTCAGAGTCAGATGACTGTAGGAATATAGAATATTGGACAGGAAAAATGGAACAAAATGCAGATCCTTATTACAATCATGTATTTCTTCCACCATCAGGTACAGTGGTTTCTTCCTGCAACGTGGTGGCAGGTGATTCTTTTGTATTGCGTATGAACAGGTGCCCATATGTATCTTTACAGGGATAGAAGTCCTTCTTTTTTTTTTCCCCTAACCTGCAGCCAAATCACAGTAACCCTTTCTTCAGCCTTGTGTGACACACCAGAGCTTCTCTTCACTAACTCTGTTGTCTGTCAGACATGCAAAAGGCCCTAGATGCCTGCTCTTCTAAGATGCTCCTCTGGTTGCTAGCTCCTGAGTATGCCTCTGTGCTTATTACACTGAGTCCTGTGTCAGTCTGGTCTAAGGATGTTTTGTACCAGATAAAAAAATCTGCAAGAAAAGAAGAAAATGCCAGCTCGTTGTTTTCAAAAAGTTCTGAAGTGGGGGCATTCATTTTTGACTAGATTGGATAGCCTGCTCCTGTCCCTTTAGGAAACTGGACGTTTTATAAGAAAACCCTGACATTTATTGTCAGTATTTTTCAGTCCTCATTTTGAAGCTTAGTGCTCCAGCCCCTGGATTTAGTCTAGATGCTACCATCCTTATATAAGGATGTCTTTCATCTGAATGCTTGTTGGATTTTAATCTTTCTTTTCTGCCTGTCTCAATACTTAATAATGACTTGTGCACATTGAACTACAGCATGCCACTGCCTATCAATCAGCCAAGTAACCAGCTGCTAGTATCTGACCCAGAGCCGGAATGCCCCACATATGAACTCAACAATCCTATTTCCCCAGCTCTGTAGCCCTCACCCAGTGTGGGCTGGGACACTGGACATGGTGTGATTATGTGGTGTGACAGTCTCTTTTGGGAACTTAAGGGACAAAGCCGCTGACCACGGTAAGTGTATCTACTTGGACATCTTACTGACTTTAACTGCAAAACAAGATTAAGGATCTGAGATGAAGTTACAAGAAAGCTAAAGACTACAGTGAACACTGGAATAGTTTTCTCTTCATAGGGGAGGAACAGTTTTAAACTACTACACTACTAATCCGTAATTACTTCTAGGAGATTCTATCTATCCAGGAGACGTTAAGATGTATTTCTGGTGTCTTTGCCATGTTGAGATATGAAGCATATAGTGCAAAGATAGTCCATTTTTAAGTTGTTTTTTTTTTTCTGAAGTGGTGGTTCACATCACAAAAAGAAAGATTATTCTTACCAAGGAGACACCTACAAATAGGTTCCACCTTTATGGTGGAACATTGCCCACATCCTGTAGTGAATATGCACAGTGGAAGGCAATGCAGAGCTGGATACCAAATGACTTGCCTGTGGTGCCTGCTGTGGCTAATTTGATGGAAATATAGTCATATGCTTATGCGAGATCTGTATTATGTTTGTGGATTTTTTTTAGATCTTCCTGTAGGAACACAGCCAAAGAAAGGAACAGAAGAGCTGAAGCTGCAGCCTATAGAACAGAAGTAGTCTTTTGTTTATTCAGTGGAAAGTTGGTGTTTAAATGCAGAGGATGGCAATGTTGAATCCCTGCTACTGCAGATCCAGAGATGTATTTGATTTTTCTTATTCTGATCTTATGCTCTCCAAAGCTTTTGCATTTCCTCTGCAGCTGATTACTGTGTCTGTCTGTCTTCTCCCATCCTTTGTCTTGGCTGCCTTTCTGTCATTGTAGTAAAAACTGACTGTTGCAAATGTGGCACCAGGGTTTTCTGCAGGACATCACTATGTCTTTAAACTTCTAGGAGCTAATGGGTTTTCTACTGGGTATTGTCTGTGCACAAATGGTATTTCTTGCACACTCTTCAAGCTGTGTACTTGGTCATTGAAATAATTTTACAATGCTTCTGTTCTCTCTCTGGGAAAACTAACAGATTGCCTTGCAAGTGTGTTATCATGTTATCGTGAGGAATCACGTGCAAGTGTACATACTGACAATAATACAGGCTTCTCTCAAATGTTATTGTGAATAAAGCTTCATGTGTCAGCTTGCTCACAAAGAGCAAACGTGGGTTATGAACATCCCTGAACTGAATAGCTTTTGTTTGTCCAAATATTCTCAGAGAGTTTCCCCAACATTTTTGAGTCACCATTTGCAACCCACAGCTTTCTACAAGGAAATAGATTCAGAATTTACTTGCCTGTTGTTCTGTAATTACAGGATATATGTGATGCTTTTGAAAGTGTGTCTTATCCAGAGACCCTAGCTGCTGAGTGTGAAGTTTTCTAAGGATATAGTTGAATATATTTTTAGTTTGCAAGTACAAGAAAGTCACAGCTGAGAGAATGCAGTTTTATCTACCTACCTATGCTTGAATTGGTTACTGGAATTTGCTGTGCTTCCTGTCTTGCCAAATAATGAGAAGTGAAGAAAGCTGAAAACTGACTGACACTGCCTACAAATTGTTAGTGTCATTTCTTCCATATGCCCACAGGCATTATTTCTGAGTCTAACCAATGCTAATTTATAGTTATTGCCCGTTTGTCAAGCTGGAAAAAAAATAATGGAAAAGATGGATGAAAACTGTTTTAGTATAGTTTGGGGCTCTGCCAACGGGCAGCAAAGTCATTACTTCTGCTGCAACATGGGATGCACAAAGCAACAATCATATCTCTGTTTCTTACTTTTTTTTTTAAATAGGTTGTCTTATTGTTTGACATTACTGATAGAGATGACACAAACAACTCTGGAGGCTTTCCCCCACTGTGCTCTGTGTCTATAATACACTTTTGCTGATGGAACTTAAAGCCCTTTTGGGAATGATATCAGTATCATTAACCTCATTGCACAGCGAAAGTGCAGAGACACAGCCCTACATCTCCTTTAGAGTTCCACTTGCTCAGTGGAACAAAAAGCAGAATCTTGCAAAGGAAGATCGGGCTGTGACTGATCCCATAAAACAGAAGGAGAGATTAAGTGACATAGCTGACAAAGAAACGGGAAGATCCTGTAGACCTGCTGTAGAAGTACTTGCAAGCTTATAAGAACTTAGAAGTTTAAGTATGAGAATGGGCAAGTGCTTCTCCCCTCTTGCTTACTTTCTGGGTGTGCCAAGCGAAAGAGATTCGGTTCTCTCCAAGTGCTCGCTTGTTCCACCTGTTCCACCTGTGTTCCAAACACAGCTGTCTTTGGTTGATGCAGAGTTAGGTGATGATATGCCAAGAAACACTTTTTCTGTCAGCACTCCTAGACAGTGTGATAGACAGGTATTTTTTGGTCTCTTTCTTCTGGCTTGGTGTACATTGTACGTTTTTCCATCAGGTAAAGCAATGCAGAGTTTATTCTTCTCTGCATTGTGTCAGCTTTGTGGACCCGGAGACAGCCTTGATTCAAGACAAATGAGCTTGTAATGCACAGCATAGCCAGCGTCTTCCTTCATAGAAACTAAAGAAAATTTGTCATAGATGCTGTAATAGCTGGCAAACAAGTATCCTTTGATGAATGATACTGATTTTCACGTAGATTCTGAAAGTTCCTATGTGTTTTGTGCTCTTTTGCAAAGCCATATCACTGAACTTTCTGGCTGGCAACTTATCACCATTCCAAGTCTTCTTAAGATGAAGAATTCCCTGTTAAAAGATGTCTTGTATGTGGAGAAAATTTGAGAAACTCCCCAGTATCACTGCTTAAGCCATGTATAAACAGCACACTGAAAGTTTTCGGAGTTATTAAATAGCAATTAGCTTCTGCTCCTATCTTAGACACACAATTTCCTATAGCTTATATGCACAGTGGATTCACTTTTGTGTTCAATAATCAATTATTGAAACTCCTATTAATCATTTTAAGCTTTGTTGACTGTCAATGTGCTACTGCTGCAAATTCTGGGTTTAGATTCTATCATTGCAGTGTTGCTGATGGATACTGTAAGGTACAATTTTAAAGGCTAGCAGGCACGTAATAGGAAAATGATGCATTGGTGGTTAGACTCCCATGGCTTTCCGATAAAGTATTGTTGGGCTAAGTTGACCCAACTGCCTGCAAAAGAGATCTGAATGTTTGGTATGTTTAAGTCTACTCTAATTCTCACTTGCTCCAGAGTTCATCTCGTATACTAATACTTATCTAAATAAACTAACTAAAGGAACCCCAAGAATTGATAAATTTCCATCTTTTAGCAGAGATCAATAGGAACTAGGAAGTGTATTAGTTCAGGTATGGGTCCTAGAGACATCAGCTTGGGATTATAAAAATATAATAGTTTTATTGTTAGAAGGTAACATTTCTGACCAATACAAAATTTTAAAAAATAATCAAGAGGCATAATGTCATTTTTCTTTAATTTTTTTCCCAATAAAGAGAAAAGATATAAAAAAGCTACTTCTCTGTATGTCTCCGGAACATTACATGTGCACATAGGACCAGTCCTGCAAACCTTATTTTTACCATGGTTGATTCATTGGCTTTGACAACTTTATTTCCCCAATGATGACTTTATGTGAGAAGAAGTGAGACTAGAGCTATCACATACTGACTTGCCATTGCTTTTGAAAGGAGCTGGAAAAGATTTAGAACCATGTAACTCCTTTTCAAAAATTTAATGTAGTTACACACCATTGAAACTCCCCAGTCATGGCTAAACATTTGCATGCCTGCCATTTTTAAAGTGAGAACTCTTTTTTTGAGATCACAGAGGTGATTTTGAAATTTTTAGCTAGTCTCTCTTATAAAAAATATTCACAGAGGAATTTTTTTACTTAAAAAAGATGTCTATTGAATGAAAAGTCTAGATGGGGTAACTGGTTCAAAGCCTTGTTTCTGGTAGAAGGCTGGATGAACTCCATTAATATTAAGAGAAGATTGTGGTTTTAGCCTTGAAAGGATTAATATTCCTGGCATATAACCTATTTTTCTTCACTGATACTGATACTTTGATGCAAAATGGTTTTTGTGAAAAGCAACTGATTTTGAGATGTCAGAGATATGCAGTAGACTGAGATGTTTTCAGTGCCAGGGAGAGACTGCTAACAATAATCCAGTAGAAAAGAAATCTGGTGTGAAAGTGCATAACAATCTTGATTTTCTTGATTTAAGCCCAGAGGGCCATGCACTTAACATTTATAGAGGGATATAATTTTTAGCTATCTCCTATTTGGTAAGACAACAGAACAGGTATCATCTAGAGCCATAATTCCTGTGAAATAAGCAGTATAAGTTTATAGAAAAGAAGTTATTTTCCTACAACTGTAAAATTAACAGAGAAGAATGGACATCACAGTAAGTTCATAAGCATTCCACAGTGTGACAAAGTGGATGTTTAGGCTGTCATGTGGAATGGGAATGGAAAGAAGAATTCTTCAACCCATGAAAAAGGATAAAGGTTCAGTTACTATAGCACTCAATGTGCTGTTACCAGAATGTGCTTAGGACATTCTGCAACACTAGCGACCTCCAATATATA
This sequence comes from Baryphthengus martii, assembly GCA_013396935.1. NCBI lineage: Eukaryota > Metazoa > Chordata > Aves > Coraciiformes > Momotidae > Baryphthengus > Baryphthengus martii. The sequence continues at coordinate 69,005 of VWZK01006536.1, read as the reverse complement.
ACTGTGATATTATGGTAAGTAATGTGAACTTGGAATAAGAAATAACATAGAAGTAAAAGTTAGTTTTCTCAGTAGAGACCTGCCAGTACTGAGACACGCAAGGTTCTGCGCTATATGGTGTATTTTTAAATGAAGAGGGGAAAAGGGATGAAGATAAAGCTGTCTGAAGACATTCAGTTAGGGTAATCAAAATGAAAACTGACAGCAAAGATATACAGAAATATCTAGCTGTATTGACTATAGAATGACTGATGAGGTTTAGTGTGAATGTGTAAAATGATCCATCTGTGGAAAAATAATCAGAACTTCACAAGCAGTGGTAAGCTGTAAAACCACCTAACAAAAAGATTTCATAATAGTTATGGTTCTATGAAAAGTGTCAAGCTGTGATTTTAACAACAGATGAAAGTACAAATGGAATGTAAGGAAATACAAGGAAAGAACTAAGCGAATAAAGAAGAAAGACAAAATTACGCCATTTTCATAATTTGAGGAGTGTGCGTACCTTGAGTTCTATGACCTAGAGCTGCAAAAGTAAACGGAGAAAAGAAGTGATCGAAGGTATGGAATTACTTCTGCATAGGAAAGCACCACATAGACTAATGCTTGTTGAGATTGCTCAGGAAGAAGATAGAGATCTGTAATTACGAGTAGCATGAACAGGGATGAATATTCACTGTTTCTCATTAAAAAAAACCCACCCTGAGTTACGAGATACTATGTTAAATGAGTACTAGTTCAAAACAATAATGATAGAAAGGTGATTTTTCACTAAACATACAACTAAACTGTGGAGTACATTATTGCAGGAGACTGTTGATACCAAATTTTAGGATGGTTTCAAAAAATGATGGAACAAGTTCATGGATGAGAAATCCTTTATGGGCAATTAAACAGAGAGATACCACCTCTGACTGGAAAGCTACTGACCTCTAGATTACCAGAAGCTGGGAGAGCATTACGAGACAGCAGCACTATTCTTATGTTCTTCCCTAACCATCTACTTTTAGCCACTTTTCAGAAGCAAGATGCTGGCATAGGTAATTGCTCAGCTTGATGCTGAGGGGCCAGTATTTGTAACATGTGCTAGTCTGATGCTCAGAGACATGCGTTTCTGTTCTGGGTACAACGTGGGTATGATGCCATGGAGCGGAGAGACAAGAGATCCATTTCTGTAGCTCTGATTTGTTTCTGTGGTAAGTTTCACAGCCAAACAACTAAAAGAGGGAAAATTTTGGGTAGTAAGGTCGGAATGATGACTGTGGTGTGCAAGTTTACAAGTATGAAGAAACTTGGTAATGGTCTTCAGAGTGCAGTTTCTGGTGTTGTGTGGTACCATACATACTTCAGAAGTTATGGGAACAATAGTGATGTATGGGAGTAGGAGACGCAGTCCTACAAATATGATGTAAACACCAGTACACAGAAGGGAATTTTAGTAATATTAAGGAGCCTCGGTAGAAATAACAAGACCTGATGGGAAAAATAACACACAATGAATAAACTAAAAGACCACTAGCTAATGCTAGGAGGATTGAGACAAAGTTTCAGAGTCAGCTTGTAATTCTGGAGTTTGTTAACTTCTGAATATTTGTCTTTGTGAACTTAATGCAATTTTAATATAGAGGGCTTCTTTCCTGAGTTTTCAAAAGAACAAAACTGGTATCTTGCCAGTTTTTTCAAAGATGGGACCAGGGGCAGAAACTTGCAGGGACCTCCTGGGGCTGACCAGGAGGGAAAAGCTGGACCTGTGAACCAGAATATGGATGGATAAGGCTGAGCTGTCTCAAGAGGTAGAGCTTGCTAGTTGTGGCCTAATGACTCTACTCTTGAGCTGTGTTTTGGTAGCTGGTTCTGCTTGACTGGTCTTGAGACACTTCAGCGCATACCTGAGAAAACCTTATGTGTCTTCTTAGGTGAGTCCCATATGAGGCTGAGAACACCTCTGGACATTAGCAGTCAACGCTGATGCCTTGACCCCTCTCAGTGAACACAATGACTGCCAAGAGAGCAATGGTCATTACTTCAAAAATGGAAGATGCTCATGAGACTTTAAAATGGTTTATCTCACAATGGAAAGCAGTTTTGTGCTGTGATGTCACGCAAACTTTAACGATCAGCGGTATCACCAACTGTAGGTACAATAATGTTCTTGACTATTTCTTGGTATTGTTCCTGTCATGTTACCTCCATGAGGACTTTTAGGCAGTAGTGTGGTCTCTCAAGACACCTGATGGAGGCCTCATTATTGTTAATATTAGTGACTGGATATAAAAAACACATTGCGGAGAACAATCCAGTACTTCACAGAATCGTAGAATCATAGAATGGCTAGGGTTGGAAGGGACCTTAGAGATCATCTAGTTCCAAACCCCCTGCATAGGCAGAGACACCTTCTTACTAGATCAGGTTACTCAGGCCCCTATCCAACCTGGCCTTAAACACTTTCAGGGACTTCAAGGACAATAGTTTAATAGCTCTTTTCCCTGTCTACTTCCAGGTTTCTGTGATTCTCTCTCACTTTCTACTAAACTTTTGGTAACTTCCTCAGGCAAAACTTTTGCCACATCAGCTAGTTAAGCTGAAATAGAAAATGTAAACACAGAATTTCAGGAGGGAATTTTTGTCAAAAATTAAGTTCAGATATCATATCTTACTTAAAATGGCATGACAGAGTCTTCTTTCCCCATCTCCTGGCAATGCACATTCATTTTAGAGTCTGTAGTTCCTTCCAAATTTTCAAGTTTTAGATGAATAAGCAGAATTTGGCAATTGGACTTTTTTGAGAAAATGAAAAGAATGAAGAACCCCATGAAAGGAAAGGAAGGTAAGACTGAAATGTATTTGAAAATATAGGCATAAAGCTCTGGATAAGCTAGTGTTAATTTTTTTTCTGAATATGGTTGGTACTGTTTGTCTGAAAACATGTATATATTGTCATATTTACTAAGTGTGCAAGAATCATCAATCAGGGCATCACAGCAAGTTGCAATGCACATGGAAAAGGCCTTTTTTTCCTCTCCTTTTTTACTGGCAAGAATTCCTGTCAGGCCTCTCAGTTCTCTGACCTTGGTGGTAGAGTGAGAGGAAAGTATTACGTGCAGGGGTGCTGGCAGGGCCCACCCTTGGCAAATGGCCTGCCGAGAAGCACCTGTGTGGTAACAATGTCATAATGCACGTAAGAATACTGCTGAAATACCACAATTTTGTACTTCGTTAATTTTTAAAAATTTTGTAGCCTTCTCAGCTGGTCATTTGCAAACTGCTGAAGTGTTTTGCAAATGTTTCATAAACGGGCAAAGTGGGTGGATAAAAAAATCAGTTTATGACTGTTTGTGAGGGTTGTATTATTTGCTTAATATTTTGCCAATTGTATATTATTTGTGAATTTAATGTATTGGAAATGGCTTGCAAACCTCAGCATGGATGAAAGTCTTGTTATAAGCCTTGCTGGAAAAGCACTGCATATTCTTTGTTCCTGGTAATTTTTAATTTATTTTTCCTTGCACATTTGCTGAAAATATTTCAGCTTTTTGTCTAGAAAGACAAGTATTTTCATTAGATACTCAGAAATTTATTAGGTAACCATTGAGTGGCACCTTAAACTTAGATTAAAGCTGCTTGACACTGCTGCATTCTGCATATTCATATCTGGAATGAAACATTCACATCTGGTTTTGAGCACTCAACAGGGAGTGTGGCCAATTAATGTACAATGAATTGAAAAAGTAAACAGCCAGGGTTTAAAGACTTGGGATCAAGTGAAATTTAAGTATTTAAAATATGTACGAAGAAAGACTTGAAAGCATCTACAAAGCGTACATACATCTGGAGTTTTGAACAACTAAAATGGCAAAAACCAAAGGCATTAAAAACACAGAAATATATCAATCCTAATAAAAACCACTGTTAAATTTTAAATGTGATAGGAGTAAAGGTACATTTTACAATTATCAAATGAGGGATAAACAGCAGGGTCAGACTTCAATTCAAAAAGAATCATTCATAACAACCCATGTGTCTATCATTCTCCATCATCTGGCTTCTTACTGCTTGATAGATGACTAGTTTAAATTTATTGTTTAGGTTATCTCTAAAGTTACTGAGAGAGATATTTTTCTCAGAGACTGATTATTCTGTGTTAGGATGAATCTCTAAGAAGGTGTTTTCAAGGAGATTTGCACTTAGCCAAGCATTAGATTGTTTGCTTAATTAAAATAGTAAACACTGAAAGTGTACATTGTTTTTCTCTTTTTTTTTTTTAACACAGCTGTAGCTACTTCATCCTGGATAAGGATGGAATTGCTAGGATATGCTGGTCCAAGTTTATTTTTCCTTTATCAAAGCACAAGGAATTTTTTGTTGTGGTGACTTTCTCTGCCCTTGAATAGCTGGCAGGCATGTGACTTGGATGTAACAGCATTTAACTTGCAAAAGATGGACGGCTGAGTACTGTGCTCTTGCCAAATTCTGCCTGGTTAATTGACCCAGTATCAAAATATTTGCCTGCTTTCTCAGATAAAGAAAAGAAAACCTCAGGACAAAGGAATAAACTAGGAAATAACTCCTCAATTTTTTCACTAAGCGGAGTGTGCAAGGAAGTAAATTTGAGTCTTAAATGATTTTTTTTTTTTTACCAGACAGCCCATTTCAAGATCAGATATTGATTACAGCTTGCCTTTCTGTGCTCTGATGCTTTTTATTGACTTTTCTCTTCAGAGCCCTGTGATGCAGTACCAAAGTGATTGAATCAGTACATTTTCCCTTTGGGATTACATGAGAAATCTTGGATGCCTCACAGATGTTTGCATTAGGCCTCCAAATATCCAATGTTTGCATAAAATGAACAAGAAATACATCATTCTTAAAAGGCAAAGAAGAAGGCCACTCTGATGAAAATGCTTTTTTTGTTCCTTTTGAGATATCTGCAGATCTGTGCAGAGAAGTAGGAAGGTCTGTTTAAGGCAGGCTATTCCTTGGAAAAGAAATATGGCAGGACATCTGAAAGTCTGTGAGTTTTCTGCTGGTGCAATTCTTTGGTGATGAAGTGTGCTAGTGTCACCTTTTATTTTTCCTTTGTTCCTTTAATTTTTTAAAGAACGATCACTGGGCCTCATTCCTATTTGTATTAGCAGCCCCTTATTTAGGCTGTTACACACTCTAATAGAAGGGAGGGTTGCACTTTCATGCCCATATGTGCTTCCAGGGCAGGAGCAATTTCTCCAAGGACAGCAACTGAGAACTTCTGAGCACCTGAAGTTGCGTGCTTAAAAGCTGATTTTACTCAGGACATTACAGATAGCTTTCCCATGTTACTGTTTCCCATCAAAGCAAAGAAGAGCTGTTCATGTAGGTAATCAAAGTTACAGAAATTTCACAGGCATTGGTATATCTTTTGTTTATTGGTAGCTGGGGACACACGTGTGCAACATCATGTTTTTAAATGAAGGAGGCGAAAGGAGGCATGGAAGGTGTAGGGCTGCAGGACACAAGCTGGAGCCTTTGCGGTGCTGCTGAGGGTGTAACATTCCTGGGTGGTCTCCTTCAGTGTAAACTAATACTTGCCTCCTTTAGTCTTTCTTAAGTCTTTTGTAAGTCTTCTCACATTTGTACTCTGTTTAGCACTTCTCAGTTCTTAAGACTTTTTCCTTCACAGAGTTTCTGTGCGATAGGTAAGCGCTAGTCTATAGAAAAGAAAGAATTGGGAGAAATCTAGTGAACTGTAAAAGCATTTGCTGTCCGTGTGTGGAGAGGTAAAAAGTAACGCAGATGAGAAGAGCACCACTTTAAGCACAGTCTTTTCCTCCTTTTCCTGACCCAAGTGCATTTTAATCAACCTTCTATCCTGATTGTAGATCAGGGACAAAGAACATAGGCAATGAATACTTGAGTTTTGCAGAAATACATCTCCTAGTGTCCCTGAATGAGCTCCTGGTTTACATGGTCTGTCTCATTCTTATGGGCACAGACCTGTACTGTTAAACATTTGGACTGAAGTATTTACAACCCAAAGGCTTAAGATGCTTTATCATATGTACAACACACATGCCTCAGTCCTGACTAGGGGAGATTGCATGAGCGATGGGGGAAGAATCATGTTTATTCGAACAGGGAATTAAGTTGTAAAGGAAAGAGGGGAAATCAGGCATGCAGCAGTTTCCTACTGTTTTAAGGTCAGATGTATCTTGGAAAACTTATTCTGATTACTGACAGAATCAGACGGTGTTGGGAGATACCTTTATGCTGCCCCAGTGTAAGATATTTTGGATTCCTGGAATTTTAACAGAAAACGATTCAGCCTACCTTTTTTTAGCAGAAAACAATTCAGCCTACTTTTTTTTTTAGCAGACAAGTTAAAAAAACATCTTCACAAAGTGTCTTACATGCCATAGGGAGATAAAACCCCCTAATAACAGCAGCTGAAAGCTTAAGAATGGTGTAAAATTGCCTCCAGTCGTATTTAATGCTGTTACGGTGGAGCAGCCTCCATTCCCTAGTAATGAGGGTGCAGCAGGAGGGCAGCTGTACAGTGATTGAGGCAGATTTCCAGTGCTCCTTCGGGTCTGGGTGACCCTCTGCATAAATACGCTCCTTGCTATCTGGCCCAAGGAGAATAGAAAATCGGCACAAGCTGAATGAGCAGTGTGAATGAAATACCCTTATTTGTTTCCTTTCAGAGTGCCCCAAGCAGCATTACTTCCTTGAAGTAATTCAGCCCTTCACCCAGCAAAACGAATAGGTGTGCATTTAGATATAAGCAAGCAAATAATCCCACTGGAATCACTTAGGAGCCTTAAACACTTTACCAGAGAGGGACCTGAGCTTGCAGTTGGTTGGTTGGAAAGTCCTGTGCAGGCCTCACATACAGGATCTGCAATATGAGTCTGTGATGCTTAGGCTCCCAAAAAGCTCAAAGAATACACTAATTCTTGTAGCATTTCTTAATTTTAAGTATTTTAATCAAATTGCTAACAAATGAGGAACTAATGCGAAAACCACCGATGCAGAAATACGGTGCATAGCATGAAATTATTATTTTTCCTCCTACCTGTTTAGTTCCAGAGCAAAGACAGTTTCAGTAGCGGCCATTGACAAAATGAATTCCCTTCAGTGATGTGTGAATTCCTGTGTTTGTCTGGAACTGATTTTCCTGATGGTGAAAGGTGAAGAACCAGAGAGCGCCTGCTAATCACTTGATAGGCAGCAGAGGATCTGGGTGCTGGTACCAGCATTGCTCACCCCCCAAACTTTGAAGGTGGAACTGGCAGCCTATTAAGTTGAGGAGACTGCAGTCAGGTGCTACTTGTGCCCTCTGTGATGAGAGCAACCTGTTCCTGTCTGCCACTCAAATTGACACAAGCTGTTTCCCAAGCAATTAAATCATTATAGACTAATGGATTTGTCTACTGAAAGAGATAGATGTTACTCTAAAGGGGGAAGAAATTGCTGACAACAATAAAAGATGACTTAAGCTCTAGGATCAGACCATGGGGATGTATTTCTTTATATTGTTTTTGCACATGGGTACCACAAAAAGATACATTGTTCCACAGTAATTAAAAACTGGTATATGGATTTCTATTTACAGAGTACTATTCTTTTGAAACAGATTTCAGTTTGTATTCTACTAATGCAATTAAAATGAACATGGAATAGAATACTGATTTTTAAATTTTTTTTGACAGGAGATGTTTCTAAAGATTTTAAATTTCATTTATTATTTTCTTTTGAAGGGATAGATTTGTTTTTCAAATATTCTTGGGAAGACCTATTTTTAACTTAGAATACTTCAGATGCTATGTTCTACCTTCCTAGTGTTATTCTTTCTATTTACTCTCTACTTTTACTTTCCTCTGTTGTTTTTACTCCTTTAAATGAAAAAAAAAATATTAAAAATTGGTCTAAAATCTGTAAAAATGAATCTGTCAAAAATCAGAAAAAAAACTTTAGAAAAGCAGCAAATCCTTTTAAGACACAATTTCAAATGAAAATGTTTCAACCAACTGTAGCTACAGTTTTAAATAAAACTACTCTGCAGGCCATATTGGAAAGATAAGGCTTCAGCAACAAACAGGTTGTCTTAAGAATGAAAAAAATATCAAAAGAGCTGTTCATGTACGAGGAGTCTCTTGAAGTGGACTGTTAAGCTTCGCAAAAAGAAAAGCGGTGGACGAGGATGTATAAAATACCTGTTCTTCGAGGGAGGAAGAAGAGGAATTGTAAGGACTTGCTTACTGCAGCAAGGAGCTGTAAAAATCAGCTTGTTGAAACTCCAGCTCCTGTAAACTGAGGATATAGTTGAAGGTGCTACTTTACTGCCACCGTGAATCTGTTCTAAGGAGGGGTAATTTTGGTGTGGACATTTAGGAAGGTATTGGAAGTATCTGATTGTGGGAGCGCGGTTAGTATGTGAACAGGACGATTTTCAAAGTTTATCACTGGCCAAGGTGAAACGCTCAGTTGAAGATAACTGGAGAGGCTAAGCCCTTGGAGCAGATTTTTAGGGCTTGATCATTGGATAGCATTTTAGCAAACCTTTGGTGTTTTGCTGACCCATAATATGCTTCCTTCTGTTTACTTACAGGTCAGTTGCTGGCCCTGCTCCACCACTTTTTACTCCTGTTACATTTAATCAGCTTGAGTGTAGTTTACCACTCCAACTGTATTGATTCTTAGAGCTGATTTCCTCAGCACCTAAAAAAGAAAGCATAGACTGCTCCCCTCTTATTCCTTGACTGATGCATTCTTTTACCCTACATGACAAAATGATGGATGTACTTAGTTAACTTTCTGCAAAATCATTAATGCCACCCTTACCGGTTGGCTACCCAGGTATTGGTTAAATAGCTGTCATGCGTTTGTTACCTGAGACACTGCAACACTGTATAATCAGACCATTAATTTCCGTCTGGGGTTGGTCCTACAGAACTAGTGTGAAATGCATAGCTAAGGGAGGAAAAAACCTGCATCCATTCTAGCAATCAGATTGTTCCCATTTTAGCCTCAGATTAAAGCAGCAAAGTGACAAAAGTTCTCTTGGAAAAAGTGAAGCGTTCAAAAGAGTCTTCTGATGTTTGATTACCCTCCCACCCTCCAGTCTCCCTGACCCCCTCAAAATCCCTGAGATCAATGGAACTCCCTTATGAGTGACTGCTCACCAAAAGGAGATCATCTGGTCTGATCCCTCATGTGCCTACTGAATTGTACCTTCACTCCTCTAATCCTCCAATCCCCGTTGAATACTGACATTTGACAAGTGCTCTTGTTAAAGTTCAGACAAAGATTATCAACCCCAGGGAGGAGACAATCTCAGTGGTCAAATCTGGCACTTTAGGGAATCCACTGCTAGTCTCCATAGATGTATCACCATCATGGTTAAGAATGTGTTACCTTATTTATAGGACATTTGTCTTTTTAGATTACAAAGGCTATTAGTATGCTGTGTTTCTCCCTGTGAAGATGTTTTTATAGTAGTTAAGACATTTCTTAATTGCTGTTTTATTAAACTAAACAATTAGAGTTCTTTAAGTTTCTAAGATATTTTCTAGAACCCTAAAAAAGTGTTGGTGAATCTTTTTCTGTATTTTACCTCATTTTATCAACATGATTTTAAAAGCATGGGAAACAAAATGTTACTCAGCTTTACAACCAGCCTACATGGGCAAAGGTAAAGCGCTGCTCTCTATTTCTCTTTACTTCTCACCTATTTAAATAGTTAAGACAGTAGACTGGTTTCATCACAGTGGGAGCTTGTTTACTCCAATTCCTAAATTTCTTTCTAGTCTTGTGGAGATAGAGCCATCTGTTTTGTGTCTTAGCATGTGGAAATTGTGTTCAAATGCACTCTATCTTTTCAGTGGGGTTCAGCCATCCAGATCCAAACTGTTTTCATTTATTTTTTCTAATTTTGTTATTATCTTGTAATTTTTTATCGTTGATTAGTTTATCTCCTCCTGCCTACTTTCAAAAGGAGGATTTTAGAATTTCTTCAACTTTCTGCAGCAAACAGCACTCAGGCTGCTGCTAATCTGCTGAATATGCAGCAAAAATTCCCCATTTCATGAGGATTACTCACTGGCAACTACTTCTTGAATGATACTAATTACAGAATTATAAATCTATGCAATATATATGTAATTCATAATGATTAATAAAAAAAGTCAGAAATCTCATGGTGTGGTTTCAGTTGCCTGGCAATCTGTATGATGTCCCAAGGTTTGAAGAACAGAAAATTTTTGAAAATTTGAACTGCCTTCCTGGCTGTACTGTAACCTTGGTGCCTGTGAAAGATGTTACACAAGGAGAAGCTCTAGTCTGCAATCTGAAGGTTTAATTGAAGCTTAAAACAGCAGAATGAGCTTTAAGTTAATTGGCTCACCAAGCAGTAATGTGGGTCTACAGCAGTATGGGCTATGAAACCTGTCCAGGACTCTGAAAAATACTTCTGGGGCTAATGTATGATGAACACTGTTGCTTGAGGCTAAACTAACTGAGGATTGTGTATCTGACCTAAGATTGGGTATGTTCACGGATTCCGGTCAGAGCTTTAGACTGTAGCATATGCTGGCTCAGTATAATAATATCTTTCTTAGTGTAACATCTAATCTAAAAACCCCTGAAGGTATGTCAAATTCTTTCTCTCCTGTCATGAGCAAACAACCAAAAAAATCACAAACAAATCCAACTTCATTCAGATACATCATTATTTGTGTAAGCATCTCAGCTGGGGAATACATGTAACTACATGCTTAACTATCCGCATGCACAACATCCTGTTGTATATATGAAGACATTTAAACACAGATTAAGGCCCATTTAACAGAGCCCAGTGTGGGCAGCAGAAGAGCCTGGCTGACTAAGGTTGTATTGAGACAGTCAGATTCTACTCTCAGATCTGCTAGTATAAATTTTTTGCGTTTCTGTTGATGAATATTATACTGGAATTTCTCACATAGTTTCTGGTTCATCACATCTGGAGCAGTTTGAGGTTGTATATGCGTTAACCAGGTGGTGGAAGAGAATTTTTTATACTTTTACAGTTGCATTTTAATTTTTTAACTATTATTTTGTAGAAGTGGTCTGAAAATTTATAAGTGAGAAGTGTTTTTGTACCAAAAAATGTCCCGCTCTCTTCTCTTTCTCCCAAATATTTTCCTGCAAGGTTTTTGGTTTCTGTGGCTTCGGTAGAAATCTTCACCCTGTTTCCTAGCTCCTTACTCGGAAAGAAATAAGATACTGGTTTAAATAAGAAGATTCAAAGCAATTTTTGTTTATTTATTTTATTTTATTTTCTGTAATCAACCAGTGTGCACGAATATGGAGCTCAATTCTGAATGCTTTTCTGAAATTAACAGTATATGTAAGTCATCCCACCCTTATGAATAAAGACTGCACACATATCTCAGGCAATAGAGATCTTGTGTTCATAATTCAATGGTACAAGGATGACATTTCTGTGCAAGATAGATATGAGCCTTATTTCTTATGGTGCTATAGCTTTCTTGCCTACAATGTTGGATGGGAATTTTCAAAGTCAGGTCAATTCAACACTTACCATCACTACATATTGGCGTTGGAATATTTGCGACTGTACTTTACACTGTATCCCACAGAATCATTTTGCTTTTGCATTTCTCTCTGTATTTTGTTTTTCTCTTCTCTTTTTCAGTGTGTTTCTGTTGCTGTCTTCTGCCTTTAAGTGCATTTCTACTGCAGCACCTGTGTGTTCAGCCCCTGGCAGCTCCTGAATTTGTCAGTGGTTCTAAGGAACTTAATCCGCTGAAGTTTACTTCACCAACTCTCTCATGGAGTCTTATGGCTGACAAAGGCAGTGAGAGGAAAGAGCAGCATAAACATGAGTATGATGTGAGCAGGCCATGGCTTGCCCTTGCTTTGTTAAAAAAATTATTTGTAGATATGAAATATGGTGGTCTCTCACCTAAAAGATACAGTAAATTTTTGTACTGTCTCATGAAGAAGCTTTTCTCATTTTACTTCTTAATTTTTTCCTTCTATTTCCTAAACAATGTTCGAATTCAGCAATTTAGATCGTGTGCAGCACAATATACATAAAAAAAGTAAAGGATCTCCAAACCCTGTGTGGTGCTGCAAGTATAATCCCAATGGTTCCCCAATTTATACCATAGTTTTCTATAGTACTTGGGTTTTTATACCATCATCACTTTAGTGTCATCTTCCATATAGGTTTCTCAGTGGAGTGTCTCCTGCCAGCATTATTGGTGTCCTTCAAATGACTTTTTATTGCTAGTCTCTGTCTTGTCTTTCTACCTGTTTGTATGCATGCCCAATGGCATGTCAAAGGTGTCATACTGCTTGGTATCATCCTGTGGCTCTGCCAAGCCCTAGTATGTGCTTTTCTCTTCTATATGCCAACCAGGGCACCTTTTAACAGTGAGCACCTGGCTCCCATTTCAAACATCTGCTACCGTCTTTGTCCCTTTTTCTTGCCAGTCTCTCCAGTACACTTCCTTTTCTAACATATTTGGGTTTCTGGTTTGGGACTTTAATAGAGGTCCTTTTAAAACATGTTTTGCTCATTGTGGAATGAAATAAGGAGATCACATCATGTGAGTTCTGTGTAATTTGTACAGCTATTCCATCTATGGATTTAGTTACAGATGCTGTTGGCAGTCTTAATAAGAATTGTGAGTGATCTGGACTACTCAGCTATGGGACAAGAGCAGAGGCAGATGCCTACCTTGGAGAGTGGCTCAGGCCTTCTAACCAGAAAAAGCAGTAGCTGAATTTGCTGGGAGCTTTCCACTGTGTATGCACCTTTATGATAGATGATAAGGAAATTGTTTATCCATAGTGAGTTATTGATCTCATTTTTTATTAAACCAAGTGAAAAAGGAATTTATTGCTTTCTGTAGCAAAATCTACTGTTGCATCTATCATGCGACACATCAAGCAATAATTTTAGTATTCTAGTTATTGACAGAGGGCAGAGAGCTAGTATATGAATCCTCCTGAGCTGCTCATTTAATTCATCTCAGCCTATTCAAGAATTTGTTTGGAAAGTACATGAGAACATTTCACTAAATTATGTTCCTTTGCTGTTGAAAGTATCAGTACATGCAAAAAACCACCAAAAGATGAAAGATGAAGTCACTCCTCGTCTTATTGTAGAGTTTGTTACCCTTGGCAAAAAATAACATAAATGCGTTAGTGTAGAATATGCAGTTCTGCCTAGGAAAGGAGTACGTTAGAGTTTGTGCTCAAAAGATGAGAGCAAAACATTCAGAAAAAGTCTGAACAGAGATTTTGTTGTTGTTGTTTGGATTTGTCTGTACAGATTGTAAATTGTTATATCAAGATATGCCCTGGGTGGTTTTTCCCCCTAAAAGAGTGTTTTCGTGCAGGCATTAGACATGTGGATATTTTTTTTTTAATAGGTGAAGTGGAATCTCCAGTATCTTTCCATTATGGCGATTACAGAGGTCTTATCTCTGTGCTTTACTTGGCTTTGAGCATCACTGCTCTTGAAAAGATTTATTTCAGAAGACAGGGCTACAGCCTGAAACATTTCAGCTGCTTTTATCTTAAGCACTCATGGTAATGATTGCTTTGTATTATTATCTTATTATCTGGATATTTATCATTTTGTATGCAAGATGTTTTTGTGATTGGGTCTGATGCTGAAACAGAACTAGAGGAAAGTACAAAGAACTTTACTTCAAAAGAAATCTTATTTCTTAATTATATTTATGAAGGACCATTCAAGAACTTAATGCAGTATTTTTGCGTGATGTAAAATTTTCAGTGAGCTATGTGCAATTTCTTTTGGACATGGAAACGTATATTTCCCACTTTAATTTATGTGGTAGTATCTAGAGGCAAAATCAGAATTGGTCTTTTCTGTGCTACAATACATAGCCATATTATGTAACGATGGATTCTGCTTCAAGGAATTAACAGTACTGAGGGGAAGATGGGAATCTCAGTTAATTTCAGATGTAGGAAGAAGTGCTATATTAAAGATTTCTGAAACGTTTCAGCTTTTGATGTCCCAATATTACCTGTCTTATCAGTGATGAATGGTTACTCTTCACACTTTTTTTTTGCGAAAGGACTTACAGACCTTGCCTTATTCATGTATATTTTCAGAATGATGGATTATGATATGAGTCCTTCAATGTTTGGTGCTAGAACAAACTCTGAATCAAAGCTTTCTTTTTAATAGAGACAGATACACCGAAGCTAAGCAGAAAAGAGCTACATAAACCATTGGTAGGAAACTTATTCACAGTTTAATACTTTGGAGTTTTGTTTCTTATGCAGAAAAATTTCACTCGCTTCAGAAGGACAGAATTACTTATGGGAATAAGTTTGCTTTGCTTCTATGTGTGTAAAAAAGAATTACTTTCAGAAAGTATAGAGAGAATTCATACATATGCCCTCTCCAAAACAGCATTCTTGATTGAGAACATAAAGCATAAACCAAAATTGCTGACACTGGTTTCAACTATAAATTTTTCCTGAATGGTATGAAAACTCAAAAAAAAAAAAAAAAAAAAAGACATGGTAAATAAAGTGTATTTTAAATTATTATATTGCATTGTGGAAAGTATTTATAATTAGCTTCTGAGGTGCTGCCAACTTTGTGCTAATTGGGCAATCTTACTCTTCCATTAAATAGACAGATGGATGACACACTTCATAAAACACCGGTTCTTATTGGCAGTAGTTGGTGTATCAATATTTGCCCAGATGAGAATAGAATTTTAAATATCAATACATAGTTCAGCTGTATAAACATCTGTATCACATATTTGTGGACAAAAATGTTGTGTTATGAACTGAATTTTCTAGCATTACATCCATAAATATGCCGTTCCAAGTGTCATTTTACTTGCCTTCAAATCAGTGCAAAACATGAAAAGAGCATGATTAAGCTACCAATGATGACTGTCATCTTAGCAGACGGTATTGGGCTAAATTTAGGTGTTAAACTGCTGCTAAGCAAAGAATTAGCAGGATTTCATGTGTGAACCTGCTCCCCAGTGACTAGAGATAGCAGTATTCACAGAATTGCTCTTTTGGCAAGTACAGTATGTTAAAAAATTGTTGTGTCTTGAACCTTGCTTAATGGTTTTTGAAACTGACTCTAATTTCTAGTGCTATTGGTAGCAAGTCAGATGTCTCATGCTGAAAAATTCCAAGAGGATGAGAAGAGAAGCTACAACTCCTTTTTAAATATTTTATCAAGGAAAAATGTCAGAAACAGGCATCAGATACTGCAAAACACATGCCTGCTTCCAAAAAAGTAAGAGTGAAAGTAAAGCAGGATATGCATTATACCCTATAGTAAGAAAAAAAAAATATAAAAAAAAGATGAAAATGAGTTTTTAAGTTGAATAAGGAATATATAGGATTAACTGGATGTTTGTTCAGTGCTAGTAACATCTGCAACCTTTACTAAACTGGACTAAATTGGACCACTAATAAAGGAGGTAACAAATACTGTATTCTAAAAACACTCAAGAAATCAACATTGACGCAATAATCTAATCATGTATTATCTGCTACCTAAGTGCATTCTTCTAAAATTATTTTAGTTTCCATCATTACTGGCATTAGCAAGAAAAATCTCAGACATACCACTGTTTGGGTGAGAATCACCTGCAGAGAGGGCTAAATTAAGCTATAGGCACTCAATGAACTCTCAAACTAAAGCCTAAGTGAAATCTGAGTGATACCTAGACTGACCTGCTGAGAGCTGAGTATTCTCTAGGGCATAGAGTTATGTGGCCATAGAATTATTTATATGACAGGTTAATTGATAATATTTTAGTAGCAAATGTACTATATATTATTGCTGTGAATCAGATTGCAATTATTTATCTTTAAAAACAGTTTAAGGTGTTCTTTTTTAAAAGTTAAAATTGTACTTGGAGATCAGAAACTTGCTGGATTTTGTATTAGGTGATTAGTTACAGGATTGTTTTATTTATTGTGTGTATTAGAGGTTAAGTTTAGGTATTAAGAAAACAAATGTTTTTCTATGGGAAGCTCTAGTGATTTACTCAGACTTAAGTATAAGTGAGCTTTGAAAATTATGCAGTGAGGTCTCTTCCATTCCTCACTCTGTGCATCTCCTTCATTCAGAAAGCAATGACCTTCTGCATGAGGAGTTAATGGTCATTAATAACAGTCTCTCAGGAAGATCATATTTTTATGTAACTTAGATGAATCAGGGTCAGAATCAGTGATAATCAGCACTGGCAGAGAAAAGACATCATTATGAAAAATAAGGTCAAATCACATAGTGAAAAAAATCAGCTCTGGGAACCAAAATGAGCTGCCTTCTTTGCGTAAGAAGAGAAATATAATTTTCTGAAGCAGAAACTGAGCAACTGGATGCCAACACTTAGAGGCTTGGAAGAAAGGGTAAGCAGAGAAAAAGCAAGGTGAAGGACTTGACAGGAGCAAAATTAGGTGCTGATGTGTCTCCAGGGCGAGATGAGAAATTTTGCAAATGCCTGTAGCACTGGATCATTGACACAGATGCTCACAGAAATCTTTAAACATAAGTTCTTCCTCTTTATATCTCTGCTAGAATAGGTAATATTTTGTGCTTATGGGATTTGCAGCATTGCCATGCATTTCCTTTTTAGCTGGCCTTAATAACTGCCTCTTTCATACCCCTGGGAAACGTCAAGAATTATTTATTACAATCTAGGAAATGCTGAGGCTTGTGGCTGGGAGTCTTAAACATTTGTATTTATTACCATTTATCTAACCACAATATTAATGTTAAAGTACGAAGTAACCAAAAAGTTGAAGAATAAAGTGGCACTGGAGTCCTTGAGGCCGATTTACTCAATCAAGCAGAATACATCCCTAGGCAAAGGGACACTCTCTTTCCTCACCAGCAATTTAATCCAAATTTTGAGGGATGCAATGGGAATTAATGGATACGTAGTCTATGCATAAAAGAAGGAATATCTCCCTGCATAGCATTTAAGTTTGCTACACCAAATATTCAGCTTTTGAAATCCAGTCCTTATAAACCAATTGCAAATTTTAATTTCATTACTGGGTTTCAATGTTTTTCAGTGTTATCTAGCAACAGAAAACAACACAGGCCTCTGCCACAAAAATTAAATGCAACGTTTTGGGTTTTAGGTATAGCCGTTTATAATTCATAAAGTACAACTTGTAATTACCCAATACAAGAAATAAAAAGAAGTAACAACTGTAGAAAGAGACATTAACCGTGAATGCATTTGAGATGGAAATTGTTTGAAAGCTGCTTTGTTGTGGGAGAAATGTCATTCTGGACCAGCTTCCCAACAGAACTTCAGGGGTAGCCAACCTAAAATTTGTTAAGAGCTTGTCAAGATTATAACTCAAATAACTTGGCTGCCCAAAATAGCAGAGGAATGGCTTCTTATCTGTTAGAGGTTCTTGTCAAGCCTGTAACCTATGCATTTTGTTTCTTCACAAGTTCTTTACACCAGTGCGTGATTAGAAGAATAATACAGAATTAGATGTGCTAAATGGAGCAGTTAGACTGGTCTCTACTAACTAGGTTTCTTTGCAAAATTTATTAGTGTCATATTTCTTTCAAGAGATTAAATGTCTTCTTTTCTTGTAGAACAATACCTATTTAGTCAGATCTGTTCTGCATTTACTGTATAGTGTTTTCCTTTTTCTAACTACATCTGAAGATAATAAATCCTTTTCCTTTTTCTCACATGTACAAAGCTTTCAAAAATAGAAAGAAAAAAGTACCATCAGAAAATGAAATAGAGTTCACCTTCAAAGCACTGCATGTGACTGAAAATAAAATAATTCCACTTCATGGAATGATCTATTTGCAATGCTTTTTCTATCTTCAGATTTACTGCCATGTCAGAAAAATAACTTGAAATCTACAGCAAGGAAAAAGAGGGAAGATATTTGTATGCTCTTCCTGAACATAATATTACCAAATACCTTGAGTCTCTAGATTATTGGTTCATCGGATGCAGCACAGAGATTTACTTTGACTTTTGACCTTTTTGAGTTTCAGAAAGCCTGAATCAACAAAAACGCCTTTCCAGCCATAGAAATGCAAATACTGTCAGTTTAAGAGAGATCTCCTTGGCCTGTAAATTCAACTAACCCAACAGAGCCTGAGTTTTTCTGAAATACAAATACATGGGTTTGAATTACAAAGTGTGATATATATTGCACCACTTTTGGAAATATTCTACGCTAGACAAAAAATAGAAGAGAAATTGTTTCATTTTCACCTCCATGGAACTCAGTGAGATAACTAAATGTATCAGAGGAACTGAGAGGATAGTGTTATCCATTCTGCTTGACATCTTTCAAACTGCAGTTAGAGAACTGAGAGTCATTTGATACCAAATATTAAAACACACTTGCTCTAATTCTCGCCTGAACTCATACTAAACATAATTCTGCAATATCTAAGAAATTCAAGTGTAAAAAGGCATGGTTTGAAAATCTTCTGTGTAATTTTGAAAGGCCCATTTGATCTGCAGATCTGTCTAAAAGTGTGATAGAGGTTTGAAGGAAGCTTTCACAGCTGAATGTAAAACTCAATGAAGTTCCTCAAAAGTTGATGTGCACAATGATTGTATTTCCTACTTTAATGTCTTCCATTCTAAATAATTTTTACATAGGTTGATTTTACAGTTTGCTGAAACTGGTGAAGGGTGGGTGGTTTTAATTTTTAGAGATACCTGATTACGTTTGTGGATGTGACAAGTAAGCAAAGTTTACATAACCAAGTCTATTTTGTTTATTGCTAGCTGTCTTTCGTTCCTTTTCGTTCCAGCTACAAACCCATCCATTCATTATTCTATAGCATTCACCCTCCTCTGTCGCAGAATATTCCTAAGAGCAGGGCTGGTGGCACAACAAAGATGTTGGAGGGTTGAGAGTAAGTCTTAACTGCACAATGCAGTGCAGTCCAGAGGCACCCAACACAGCTCTGGTAGCTGGTTTAACGTAGTATTTCTACCTTAATAATTCTGAGTCTGAGGAGAGAGATGCACTAGAAGCAAATGGTGATAACTAGACAGGGAAAATACATAGAAACTGCAGAAGACCAGCAGGGAGTGACTTTAATCAAAAAATACTTTGAGGACTTAAGCAAGGCTTAAATGATACAAAGACTTTGAATGAGACATGTGCACTGGACTATAGGAGTTGACTGAAATTTTGAAGACAACCGAAAAGTCTTTAAAAGTACCAAAGTCATTATAATCATCAAGTCACAAACTCCAGCTTCAATTTCGTAATTATATATCAACATGCTGTGTTCTTCAGTGGTTGTACTGATATGATATGTGAATTCAGGAAAACAATGTTATGAATAGATAACAAGCAAATAATATTCTAAGACCTCCTCCATTAATATTAGCAGAAATAGGAACAAAAGCATGTGTATAGCTGTTGCTTAAAATTTTATTCACACACAGAGATACATAGACATACATGCCATAGCTTATTTCTGTTTAAAGATATTGTCTGTGATTATGTGTATTTCATGAGAATTTTATAGTAAGATAATTCAGCCAGAAATTATTCTTGGCACACATGTGCTTAATACTGTAAATTCAATATATAGTACATATCTACACTTTTACCAGTCTGTTTTACCAGTGAGTTGTTGTGGTCTATGATCTGGGGAGCATAATAATATACAGAGGACTCTGGTATGTCAGGGAGTGCTGAGTTACAGTAGTTGTTCAATAAAAAAATTCTAATTTCCAGGTATCATGCAGAGTGCTTGTGACTGGAACAATTGCAGTTATTTGGTGTTCCTCAGATGCTTCTCCTGGTGTTCATAAACAACAAAGTGGTGTTCGGATAAGGCACAACCAGTGAGTGCTGCAACTACAAAACCGGGAGAAAGACTGAGACGTTTTCCTGTATACCTCGGTACCTCAGGTAGAATTTTTCTGATTTTTAACATGCATGTGTTTATTGACAGTGTATGAGAGATGCAGAGTACACAACTACTTATTTTCTAATAATGGAGAGTTCCACTGGCTGGTGTGTATGTCTGTATAGGGCACAGTAAGGAGGTGGAAGGTGTGGGACAGAGTGTATCAGTGGGCTATTGTGCTTTCAAGTGGAGATCCTTGTGATGCAGTGGCCTATTATGTATCATAGAATCATCCTTGCTGAAAAACAGCGTGGTGGTTTTCTACTGCTCCCAGATGCTTAAGTCAGGCACAGCTTATTGGTATGTTGAAGGTTGCATAGACATGTATTTTGGCCTGTGGAATCAGGAAGGTTGAGTTAAGACTATGGGCTGTGATATATAGCCCTTGCTGTAAAAGACCCATTTGCATTTATCTTATATTCAAGGTGTTGGACTTGGCAATTTTGGCCTGTGGTAAGAACATTCTTGCTTGGATAGTTTGAGGTCTGTCCTTATACAGTGCAGCTGTCGTTGTTGGTCATCGTAAAAATGAACAGACAAAGTGGAAGACAACTGAATGTGGAGTATTCTTCCACTAGTGGAGGAATCACTAGCAAAGATGGTGACAACTACACTAAATTCAAAATAACCTAACACAATAAAGGTATAATAAAAAAAAAAACAACAAAAAAAAGAAGTAATTCTTCTTCACTCAGCAGCAATGAGCTGGCCTGTGTGCTGAACTTGGAACAGAAATATTGATTTTTGAAAGTATGTTTTCCGAAGAAATGATTAAACCAGATAGGTATTAGTAATGAGACTGAAGAATTAGAAATTATAATTGTCAGAAAGGAAAGAGTCTAGAGAAACAAACATCTTCAGGCTAGAAAGTGGAAATTTCACAGATGTCTAGAAATTAATAAAGAATTCAGAGTAGTTGCATATTATTTTCATTAGTAGGTGAGAACTTAGGAGGAATTATTGGATTTAAACTAGAGAATGGGCAATTTCATTAGACATCGAGGCAAACTTTAATAGGACAGTAGATGAAATCTCTAGGATTGCAAATATCTCCGCCTAGAGATAACACGGTTATCCTTCTGTGTAATGGTCTTGTCCTTGTTGATAAAAGTCTCTGGTTATGGGAGTTTTAGTATAATCACTGTGCAGAGAGACTGTGCTCTTCCTTCCTATCATGTTGAGTTGTCTGGTGGTCGACAGCCTTACTTACTACTCCGACCTCTTCATCCACATTGTATTCCTTCTCCAGAAGAACACTGAGAGAATAATAATGATTCCCCAAATTGCAGAGACTTTAATTCTGAGTGGCTCTTACCTGGGCTACGTAAGAAATAAGGAAGGGTTTGTTTTGTTTTTTTTAAAAAAAATATTTCCTGAGTGCTTCAGAAAAGGCACAAGCTATAAATCTGACTTGATACTGTTATGGATAATGATATGATATTTCAATAGATGGCGCACATATACACAGGTGGTGTAAATCATCATTGTTTCATCTGGCCCAAAATGATCACTGATCTGTTCTCCCTGAAGATACTGTGTCTTTCAAAAAAATTATCAGTGAGCAGCAATCTACTGTTAAGCCTGTGAAAAGAAATGCTGACTAAGAATCAGAGACGGAAAAACAAGATTGTCCTTTTTTTCTTTATGGTATAGTCTCCAGAGATCTTCCTACACGTATTTTTTAATTAACTGAAGTGAAGAAGTTTCCACTCTTTTCCTTGGGAGTTCCTAGAGGCTACGAGACCTTCACTCTCGGGAATTGTTAGTATCTCAGGGCAAAAATCTGTTCTCAGCTATACTAATACAATACCTCATTAATTTGAGAGAAAGAGGCACCCACCTAGCTAAGCACAGGGCTAGTCTTCCAGCTTTTACTCTGCTGTTTTCTTTTCTATAATTAATAAAGACTTTCTCACACCCCTCAGATGCTGTATCTAGGAATTACTCATTTTGTTTTGTTGTCTTTATCTTTATTTCTACAAGTTTTAACTCATCTTCTGTAGTCTTCATTAGTTCCCTCCCTTCATCTCTATTTCCATTAGATCTTTGGGTTGTCCTTAGAGTCATGTATTTCAATTCTAATTGATTGCACTTTTCAGTGCCATTGAGACTATAGCCTGCTATGTAGTAATTAGTGTCTTGCAAGATTCTCTGAGCTGTATCACACTTGTTTCTTCTTGTCATAACCATATCAGGTTTTTTTATGTTATTTATATCAAATTTACAAATTTCAAATTTGTGTGAGGCTTTCTGGAACCATTCCATGAAGCACAAAATTCAAGTGGCTGCTTTAGCCATGCCAATATCTTGGGTTGATCGTGAGCTCTGTTGTATTAGGCATTCTGTGTAGAGTGTTAACCGCCTCCTGGAAATGAAAACACGTCATTTTTAGATGTTATGATTCTGAAATTAATCTTGTGGTTGTTTTGGTCTGCCTAATGATTTTTGGATGTTGGTAATCACCTCTGACCAACAGCCTTGATGCTTGATAGTTCTGTTAGCATAGGAGTTTAAGAGCTAAGGAAAGGTAGCCTGTTGATCTGATGATGCGCAGCATTAAGTGAAATTATAGGCCTTTGCATAAACAAGATCTGTATAGCATTCTAAGCTTTAGGTAGATCTTTCTTGGCATCCACACTTTCCTACTTGTAAATACTCCTGGTATTTTGGTACCCAAATGTTATTACGGAAGACTGACAGTGCTTTTAAATCTGTGTCAGTGCATATCACAATAAAGCAAACTTAACATCTGCCTGTCTCTGAGGCTAGGCACTTAAATGATCGATAGAGTTTGCTGAGTAGAATATTTTCATTTATAACACGAGTAGTAAGAATAAGGGAAGTAAAATTCAGGACTTACTTGCATCTTCAGATAAGAATAAGTAATCTTACAGTATTATAATATCCTCAGGGTCTTTTTCGGTATTAGAACTTAGATTTTTATTCTTAGGGCTGATCTGACCTAGGCAAGAACATACATGAGTAGCACTCATCCTGGAAAAGTTTTTTCTTAATCACACTTTAGTCAAGGTGAGAGAGTAAAGAACTGCTTGAACTCATTAAAAAGAAAAAGAGGAGAAAGTATCATCCATTTTTTTTTATTCAAGTAATTGACAGTGCTCTACTCTGTTGTGTTATTATTATATAGGAATCTCACAAGAAGAGATTAAAAAAAAGATGTATACCTCATTTGGAGGGGAAACATTAGAAATTTGACTTTTTATTATAGGAGAATATTAATGAGATGAAGTTTTGTTGCATTTAGGAGTGGATAATGGGTTTCTCTGTTTGATTTCACCCTTATAAGAATTTCTGTCTCGGTTAACCAGTTAACCCCTATAAATTCTTTTTTTGTTTGTTTTCATGCAGCTGTATGATACTACCTCTAGAAGAAAGAGTTGTCTCAAATGAACGCACCTAAACTTAACTAACATATTTCAAATGTGCCTGCCCATTAAAAGGAAATTACAGGGAATACTTTGAAATGCATTGTTTTACAAAGTTTGCAACCGTCTGGAATGAATTTGCAACTTGATAAGTCTTCAAGGTCATGTGCAAAAGCTTAAGGCTTAATAAAGTTGGAGGGAACAGCTGCAGTTTTTGAAAACAGTAAAGGCAAACTTGAAATGTGGTTTTATCAAAGCTGGGCTGTTTCCCTATCACAAACAGTAGACGCTACTAATCTCATCGTTTGTTTAAACAGATGCTATTTACTTGGCAAGTAGCTGGATTTTAATTGCACGAAATTATTATACAAGGGGAGAAATCTTGACTAGGGGTTAGAAACAGAAGGTTAAGTTCAAGAAAGATTCAAGAGAAAAATCCTATTTCATCTAACATCTTCAAAGCTCTGTGAAGTGCCTTTTCCCCACCTTGAGAACTATATGTTTGGATACTTTTCAAAATCAAAAAAATTGGGATTTTTTTTGAGGTGACCAAATATAATGATGATATTCACGTAGTTAATAGTTGAACCCTAGAGACAAATTCTGTTTATGTGAGTGTATCTGGCATCAGTGAAAGAGGAGGAGGAATGATTCAGGGAATCACAAATTCTTCCTCTTTCACTTTGGTGTAGCATTATCTATTATCATTAATTAGCATTCAGTGGCATGGAGGTGCAGGCCTTTTGGCCCATTAACTATCTACATCATATGCAAGGTTAGGTTTCTTTCTTAATTTTGTCTGAATTGACAACTCTTTCTTCCCGCATGAAAAACGGTGATCCTTGGGATTGGTCTCTGACACCATCCATAGCTTTCTTGTAAGTCGACTAAAATACGTCAGTGGGAGAGGGAAGGAGAACAGCATGGAGTCCTAATTCAGTGCAAAGCTTCTGGACGTTAGTTTTATGACAAAAAAAAAACAACAAACCCTTTCTATTGCATGTGGAGGGATTAATCAGCTCCCAGTAGCTGTTAGATAACGCATCAACAGCTACTCTTTTTTGATATCCACAGCAACTTGTTCCACGTAAGCACACACATTCATTCTTTGAACAGGCAAAACATGTAGCTGAATATGATGTGGTGGTATGTTTCTAATCTGATCTGCTCAGCTCAAGAAGGCATGCGATTTCAGGCCTGAGCAATAAAGGGAAAAATGTTTCTCACAAGAGCAGTGTTTTGCGTCTACCTAGCCCTTCAACTTCTTAGATCTAAACACAACAGATGGCATTTTCTGCGATACTATTCCTCTTTAACATCATGCTGAGGCTTTGGTTCACTAAAGGCTCTTGGCACTGATTTCTGCAGTGCTCTACTTTTTTTTTTTCCTGTTCTTGAGAGACTCCCATTTCTGTCAAGACAACATATTTAGTCAGTTGTGGCTACTGAGTGCATTAACAGAAATGATTCAGTGACACTCCCAGTTTTAAAGCCAATTTCTTTTAGTAATTTGTCAACAGAAAACAAAGAAAAAAAAAAAGTTTCCTCTGTTCTTACCTTTAATCTTGTATTCTGCATTTCCTCAAGATATATTCTCTTTACTCCCCGACTTCTGCTCCTCCCACAGGTAGACAGCTACTAAAACATTTTGAGAACAGAGGTGTTTGTGATTGACTTGGGGAAGATTAGCAGCAAGAAAGGTAGTCCATTTTATTTTACTTCATCCCTGGCACAACTCTACCTGTACAGCAGAATGTTAAGTTTTCTTTGACTGACTCTAATTTGGAAAAGGCCTGAACAGCTTAAAAAAACAACAACAAAGAAATGGATGCCTTGCTGCTCTCGTCCTGGTGTTTTCACGACATTGTACTGAGTGGTACCAGCACGGGGGTGAGGTGGGAGAGGCATAAAGCTTTTGAAATAATTTGTCTTCTGTTACTGGAGATCATTTTTAAGAATTGTTTTGGTACTTCTCTCTGCTGTGTTTATTGGATTCTTCTTCAAACTCTCAATGAAAGCTTACTTTAAGATCTTTCAATTTTAGGGATGGAAGTCTTTCACTGTGATCTTTTGAATGTTTATTAATGTTAGCAGTACTTCAATAGAGTGCTTGGTTCACTGGGGATGCCTCTTGATGCCGTTCTGTTTTGCCCTGTAACCTGTCTCTGATAATATTGTGGTTTTACACGGCCCAGGAGGATGTGACTGCACTTGATGGATCCTTGAACTCCTGTGAGCTTTGGTCTCCAGCTGGGCATGTCTTACCTGAGTTGAATTTTCCCCATTCAGTTCCTGAGCATCACTAGACTGCTAGTGGTTTTTGTTTCTAAAAGCTGTAAGTAAATTTGCTATTCTTGTTTTTGATATAGTCCTTGATACTAGTTTACTTAAATTGCTTTAGTTGTAGTTTCCTTAAATTGCTGACCAGTTTATCAAGGGCTCTATATTCATCCTTAAACTTGTAAGGACAATAAAAATTGCTATCATGTCACTGATACTTTTTCCATCTTGAATGGCCATATTGTTTTCCAAACTGCACTCCCAATCTTACTTCTGTAGAGCTTCTGAAAGCTAGTCTAAAAAACCTCAACATAATGCAAGAAAAAGAAATGGTATTATGTAATATTATTTCCAGCATCTGATTTTTTTATTTAGATTTTATGTCAAAGGTTCTCATGAATTATTTACTTGTGGTTACACAAAGCCTCAGGACTTCACTCTAAGGTTCAGTTTCCCTCTGAACTACAGGCCAGACATCCTTCCCCAGAAGACGTTCAGTCTCCTAATTCCTGCAAAACCCACTCTCTAATGTGGATTTAGGGACAATGCTCTCTATTATTCTTTGAACACCTATATCTGGATACCTCTGAGTGTATCCTAGTCCTTCAGCTTCAGAGGTTATCTCTCCCATAGGTTACAGTCCTATGATATTTTGAGATGTGCCTCTGTTTTGTTGACCTCCTTTTGTTCACAGAGGACGGCATGTTGCGCCTGGGTTGGATTCTTCCAGTAGAAGATGGAAGGAGGCTGGAGGAGTTTAATACCTAGCTGAGGACGATACAAAGGTAGTAAAGACCTTAAGCCCTGGAAAGTGGAGGGTAGAGATGTGCAGGTTTTGTTGGATTTGGTCTCAAATTTAATCCTCATCTAGATGGATAGAGATGTCTTTTAGATATACGACGATGAGGAGTACATCTGGCTTTGGGGGTGTTTGCACAAATAAGGGTATGGCCTGATGGCTCTTCCTATTGTGTGTTAGGTTTTGTTGTCAGTTTCTCTCTCAGCTTTCCTTATAAACTCCGTGATAGCCTATTCCTTGCTTCTTTTCTCTCCTCTGGAGTTTATTCACTTTCTGCTTATTCAGAGCATTGTTTTGACAATCCTCCTGTGAAATTATGGATTTCCTCATTTTTTGTAGATTAAAATTTTCCTGTGGTAGATGAGGTGTACTCTTCTGTATGTGACTTATACACAAACATGTCAGGGAATCTTCCCCTGTCTGGTGATCCAGTGTGTATTACGAAAAAATGTTTGCCTCCATTGAGCCTTGTATTGACAAAATTGTTGAATGGGATGAGCCTTCTTGATACAGACAGAAAGGTGATTTAATACAAGTACTTCTCACTGGCTAGAGGTTAAGATGAGACACAGAAGTGATGAGCTTCTTTCTGATGAATTTAAGATGACTTACTGTAAAAGTGCAACATTGAAGAATTATGTAAAACATTAAGCAGTCATTCAGAATTTGGATGTTACCTAAACAAGCCTTTACAATGTAATATTCATGTGTCACAAGCACTGCTATTTTGTTCACATTCTGAAAATATTCTCAATTATAGAGTTACTAATGGGGCAGCCTGGTGAATGTAGACATGTTACAAATCTTTTTCCAGAAATCTGTGTCTATAAGACTCAATTATTCTGCCTTTGTTTGCCGGATTAACATTTTGTTCTAATAACACATTTGTTTCAAATTTCCTATCTGAGTTGTGACGTAAACCACAAGCATTGTTTTAAACTTCGGCTCTCAACATTATCTTCTCTTCTTCATTATCTTTGTTTTCTAATGAATCTGACTTTTCTGTTGCGTAAGGAATTTTGAGGTTTGGTTTTTTTTTTTTGGATTTTGTTGTTTGTTTGTTTGTTTTTAGTTTGGCTTTTATCTGTCTGCTATTGGCTTTCCCTGCACTCTTCCTTTGTGTTTCTGTGTTTCAATACCTTATGTTCTCAGCCAAAGGCTCCTAAGTCAAAGGACTTTCTTTTACAAGTGACAAATATTTTACGCTGGGAAGAGAAGGCAAGCAAATTACATCTTTTCTGTACTTACTTCTTCAGCACTTTCTTCTGTTTCTGCTGGAGTGCTAAAATAATTGGATTTGGGGTGATTTGCTATAGAGAATTTAATACATTTTTTTTTCTTTTAAATCAGATTATATTTCTAGTGATATCCCTGATACAATTTTCATAGAACTAAAGCTTAGGTAGTCATATTCTTTAAAGAGGTCTTTGAGTTAAAGCCTGTTTAAATCAACAGTAAGACAGTGTCCAACTTAGACATTGAATCAAGACTGAATAGAGTGAAATTAATTTTCAGAAGTCAGGACCTCCTTTTATTCTCATATTATTCTTCATTACATAACGGTGTTTATTTCTGATGAACATATTACTGATTTTAGAGTTCTCTCCCACTCTTCCCTTTCAGTGGCCTGGTTCTGGTTTGCAGATTTTGTGCCACATCTGCATTCCTTGCAACTCCAGTTTCAGCTATGCTAACCCTCCCATCCAGGTCATATGTGCTTCACCTAGCAGCACTTGATATGAATATCAACTCTGAATGTCTGGATCTATGTCAACGTTTTTCTTTTTCTTTCAGCCTTTTCACTGGGAAGATCTTTCACTATCTAATAGAGGTAACCAAGACACCAATTTATTTTCTTTAGGGAACTGAAGCTAGTCTTCCTGAGCTGTCAGATTGCCAATTTTCTGTGTGAATGACTATTTAAAGTCACTGAGGTGCAGAGAGTAGATGATTTCTGACCAATTTTTATATTCATAAGGCAAGGTTAAAAGCCTGATAGGTTCAGATTCAGCAGGTACTATCTTAGGCAATGTGTCTAAAAGAGGTGGCTACAGTATAATGATTAGTTTTACCAAAAAATAGTAGAAATGAATCAAAAGCCTTAGAGTCATTACTTAAAATTCTGACAATGCCCTCCCCTGATTATTAGGTAAAAACCCCACAAAGTTGGGGTTTTTTTCCATGCAGAACACAAAAGTGGGCTTTTTCATGTCCGGCAATAGTTTGATAAAGGGAAATAATGCAACAGTAAAACTTTAAAAACCATGTACTTGTTTCAGTTGAGTCTGACTTTACTGTCAGTGTTCAAAAGCAACAATATTCATTACAATTTTGTTTCACTTAATATATAATTTGCATATCATTTGTGTAAAACAGATAGAACTCCCAATATCCACACTTGAAGCTAAGGTTGTTATTTATAGCACTCAGTGTTTATTTAACTCTCACATTTAGCAGTAATAGTACAAGTTACATCAATGGAGTAACTCTAATTTGAGCCCTACAGTGTGTTACTGGTCATCACAGACTATTGGAGTCTCTGCTAGAATCATGGATATAGTCTTTGTTCCTGAATTTTTAAAAAAAGAAAAAGAAGCAAAAGGGTTTATGTGATGAAATTCTAAACTATGAAGAAATATATGGAATTATTTATTTTGTGGTGACATCTGTAATTTACAAAATACCTCATTTTACTTTTTTGTAGTAGTCTCTTATGTAATCTTTTAGACACATTAGTCTGACAGTGTTTCAAAGAGAAATAATCAGAATTGCTAGCTAGAAGGGAAGTATAACATTTTATAACATGTTGTCAAGGCAGGTTTTTCCTTTTCAAGCAATTAATTTCCAAAGCTTTAATTTATGAGTATCATTATCTTTCTTTGTGAGGAATAGTTTGCCATTTGTATTCCTTGAAGCCAGCACAGATAGTCCTCATCCTTCCACATTAGTACCTGTGTTAATTTCAGCTAAAATATTAGAAGTGCTCTGGATAGCAACGAAATCTCACTTACAATTTTTAAAGAATGATAATGCGATTTCATAAGGTAACACTTGGAATAGGCAGTTAGAAGGAAGGAAGTCTGCACTATCATAACTCTTTTCAAGGCAAAGATTTTCCCTTTAAGCTATTGTTGTCTGAATAGCTTATTTACCAATGTTGTTCATCACCCTCTGCTTCCTTTCTTCTGGTCCTAAGGCATTGGAAACAGCAGTCTTTGTCAGATTTGCAGAGCACTCTCTGTGACTGCCAGTTCATGAAAGCAAAGACCAGACAGACCATTATGAGTGGCTAGTCTGACCTCTTATATATCAATATGCCACTAATTCCAGCTGAGCTATTGTTTACAGTCCAGAGTGACATCCAGTCTTGATTCAAAGAATTTGTGATGGAAAATCCAGCATGTCCCTGGGGAAGAAGCTCCTAAAATGGACTACTGATACTAAAAGAAGTCTATATTTTATTTCTACATTTTATAAGTTTCAATATGATATCTATTTAGGTACCTATTGCTCTACCCTGACATTTGTTAGACTGATATATCAGGGAACTACCAAAATTTTTCTTCCCATGCTAGAATTATACAACTTCAATGCATGTGCAGTTAAAAAAGATTATTTTTTTTTCCCCTAAACTGAGCCAGAACAGCATGATTTTGGTCTTGGTGTACTCCTGTGGTGTGGTGTTCTTGCTGTATAAAAATACCATTGAACATTATTTGACAGGTTGTTATATTTTATCTTCAGCTTTCTTAAATTGATGAGTAGCCTTTCAGAGGCACTGAAATAATTAGCTCAAAAAAAAAGGCATTTTTACAAATGCTTCAGGAACTGATGGATCCAGATCATTTTCATGGTTGCTATGTCTTGGATTCTGACATCACTTGTGGAAGCTCCTCCACTGTGTCACATGTGGCAGAAGAAGAATCATGCTCTGACATTGTCAGAGATGATGCATAGTTTTACATTGTCATTAAACCAAAAATAGATCTGACAGTTATGGGCAGTGAAACATGACCTGAGCTTCTTTTTTGTTCTCTATTACAGGAGAAACTGTGCAACTGTGTGCTGCATAATTGTATTTTAATGCCTACCTCTAGTGCTGAAAAGGACATGAAGAAGTCTCTTACTTCTTCCCTTCTAAAAAGACGAGATCAAATACACCTAAAGTATTTCTGACAGGTATTTGTTCAATCTGTTTTTAAACCATTTGGTGATGGAAATTCTCCCACCTCTGAAGACAGTTCACTCCAGTGTTTTACTCTATTGACTGCTAAAAGTTATTATAACTACTGAACAGAGTGGATGAAATATTTTTCTGTGAGTTAAGAAGGAATTTGGTTTATAAAGTCTATTGGGACACTTACAAATTGCTTCCTTCTCTTTACTATGTACCATTGTTAAAATAATACATTGTTTTTTGGAAATGTGCCTTTCATCTTCCTGGCACGGTTGTCAAAGTCAGTAGAAACTTTGTAGTGATTTCATAATTATCTATGTTTGCACCTAGGCATTTTTCCCCTTCTCACGCTTCAAAATCCAGTAACAGAAAAAAAAATAAATGGCAGCAGTTATCATTAGTTTCAGTCACTGTCAACATGAGGATGCACAATTTCATTGTCCTTGGTGAGGCAGCTGCATCTTTAATGAGACAGTCTGTCATATCAGCTCAGTGAATGCTTCTGAGATTTTCTTCTCTGAGACAGGAAATCTTTCATGACAGCATAGCATGCTGATTCACATGGATATCTGATGGGTTTGGAGTGTATATGTAAAAAAAAAAGGCAACCACTCTTCTAGATGTGATGCTTGGACACAGCTGAATAGTGTGCTACGAGTTTATTGAGGTCATGAGTCTCATTAATTTTGATTGTGTGATCAATCTTTAGATTCAGACCACAAGTCCTGTGTTGGATGTGCAGAGCTTGTGGAAAACCCCCCTTGCTGAGCAGCTGCATATGGAGCTATGTAAGTACAGAACGTGATTTCTCTCTCCATTGGCTTTACAGGTCGTGACAATATTTCTGGTTTCCCAACTCTAGCTACCGTGAAATGTCAAATGGCTCAATATCTCCATTGGCACTGATGGAGCTTTCACCACATGTACAAAAGTTCTTTGAGTTTTCTCAATTGGTAGAATTAGGGGCCTGTCTGAGACCTTTGCTTGACAAATCTTACCAATTTAAAAACAGTAGAAATTTGACAATGTGTAAGTGATGAAATCAGTGAAGAATGGAACACTACAATTCTGTTCCTGAAATTGTCTTGCTTATAGTGAGTGAATAAATTGCAATGTATATTTTCACCTCTGTGACAGGTCTTGAAACTA
This sequence comes from Baryphthengus martii, assembly GCA_013396935.1. Classification (NCBI taxonomy): domain Eukaryota; kingdom Metazoa; phylum Chordata; class Aves; order Coraciiformes; family Momotidae; genus Baryphthengus; species Baryphthengus martii. The sequence continues at coordinate 37,287 of VWZK01006536.1, read as the reverse complement.
TTTTATGTTCTTACTGGCTTTATTTGCTGCATATAGAGTTTTTCACAGTAGACATTATTTCCAGTTTTACTGGTAGCCTACTATACAGGAGGCAGGGAAGGCAAGGTCCTAGGATAGGCTCCAGGAAGAATTTCAAGCCTTTCAAGAGAGAAGGCTTGAAGCTCAAAGAGACCCTATAAGAAAGATGGGGACAATCTATTTAGGAGACTCTGTTGCAACAGGGCAAGGAGTAATGATTTTAAACTGGAAGGTATTTAGACTAGATACAAGAAGTAAAGTCTTTACAATGGAGTGGTGAAAAACTGGAACCAGGTTGCCCAGAGAGGTGGTAGAAGCCTCATCCCTGGAAATGTTAAAGATGAGGTTGGATGGGGCTCATAGCAACCTGATTTAGTAGAAGGTATCCCCGTTCACTGCAGGGGGGTTGAACTAGATGACCTTTAAAGGTCCTTTCCAACCTAAAATGTTCATGATTCTATGATAGTTACCCCAAAATTTTGTGAAGTTTATTGATGGAGCTGTTAAAAATGGCAGCAAAATATAAATGTGTGGTGAAAATGTGGATTACTTATACTGAAAAATATTATAAAATATGAATAAAATCTACCAAATAATTTCACATTAGGTAATTTGTTCAGAGATAAGTTAAAATACCACTGGAATAGTTTCCAGATTTTTTTGACCTTATCTCTACGATCGAAGGACTATAAATTTCGCAGCTAGAGCCAGATGTTCTTTAAGATTCTGAAATAATCTTTACTGTAATCTCTTTCATGTTTAAAACACTTGCATGAGAGTAGATGTGGTGGGATCGGAAATAGTTTTACTCCTGTGTACCTCTAAAAGCCCTAATATCCTCTTCTCACAAGCCTCATTTCCTTCAGAACTGGCACTTCCTGTTTTATAAAACAGAAGTATTTTGCCCTTTGTCCTTGATACTTATTTTCCTGATAAGTGGACCTTCCCTATTCATTCCTTCAGAAATCCAGCAGGTGTGTATTTCTCTCCTGGTCTTTGTCATGAAGCACCTTGTATGCCTATTTTCCCTAAATCCCTGCATTTGGATGAATAAGGTGCCTGTTTTCCAAGTGCCCCTTTGGTCTTTTTGTGCCTCTCTTTTTCTCTTTGTTTGGCTGTTTTTTCCATCTTGCAGGATACAGGGTTATGGGGAGCTGATATTCCAGCTGAGTATCTGTGATCAGTGGAGGAGTACATGTAACCCCAGCCCCACAGCTCAATTCCTTCTACCATTTAGTAGGCTTAAGAGCAATTTGAGGCTTAGTTTTCCCTGAGACATTTAATGATGTAGTGAAGCAACTGTTGTCATAAGAAAGGCATGCAGAGGCCAACTAGTTGCTTCCTGAAGACAACGGACTACTGGAGAAATTAAGAAATACATTGCTTGGTCTCTTGCTAACAAACTAGTTCAGGCAAAGATAAGATTACTCCAAGTATGTGTAAGGCTGAATTTGTGTTGCTGATCCATAGAATTAAATGGTTTACATGCACATGAGCAAACTCTCATGAGTCATGTCAGAAGTATGATTTGTACCAATATGTTGTACTTTTGAAGTCTGTCTAGATCCAACAGAAAGACCTCTTAGAAAACAGTTTACAAAAAAGAAAAGAAAGATGTTGGCTGTGCGTTTAATCTCTTTTGGTACTTGTAGGAGAACTATGGCAACATTTGGTATTGCTGACTATTAAATTTTATTGTGTGGATTTATAGATTTCAATTTTAGTGTGTAGTTGTGCTTCTATTTAATGAGATGTATACCTATAAACCAAGGAAGCTCTGCTGCTTAATCTATTTGCAATTCCTAAAGCACCACAAAATTCTCTTATGAGTCCTATATTTTTTCTAAGTGTTCTCTGGCAGATACAGTGCAACGGTTTTACTGATGCTTTTGAAATGGCCTTTCTTCAGGTGCATAATATCTGATTCGTTGTCTTGCCTCTTTTATCACACTGCAAAGCAAGAATGAAAAAAAAGTTCAATAATTGAAGAACTGACACCTCTACGTTCTTACTTGGAAAATGCTTTCTCCTTGGAAATAATTAATGACAGTTACTTTCAGAAGAGTCACACAAATGAAATGAGGGACAGAAAAGACTTTTTATCTCAGAAAACAAAGATTCTGGGCTTTTTTTTTTTTGCTTTTTTTTTTTTTTTTTCCTGTTGTACCACAGCTGAGATGTTTTGAATGAGGTCTCCTGGCTTAATGAATTGGCATTTTCTACTACAATTTCCAAGCAGCTTTACTGTAAACCTCCTGTGATGACAAGTTTCTGCATCAGTACGTTATGACTTGCCTCTCCGTTAACTAAGTGCTAACCAGTGGCACTAAACCACAGCTCTGCACAGTTGACAATGAGACCTCAGTACCACCTCAGTGAGGACTTGCATGAAAAGCCACCAAAACCTGCCAGGTGCCTTTAATGAAGGTAAGAAGCATGCTCAGTGTGGGTCAGATGCAGGAGGGAAAGGAATTATCTGTGGTACTAAATTTCTAGAGGAGCCATTTGCATGATTTTTTTCTTGGCAGGCCTGACTAGAACACTCTCTAGTTCTGCTTCATATGATCACAGCTGCCAGGAATTGTCTCATTATGAGTGTGTGAAATTTCTTCTGCAGATAGAGATGAGCACAGTGAAAGCTACAGCATTATACAAGTAATTAAATCTTCTTGATGATCAACAACCGAGAGAATGCTAAACTTCAAAAGTATAATGTCCTCTGCCAGCTTGTTATTATGGCATAAGCACAACCTGTCTTTTAAGCAATTCAGGGAATGTGAGGGACTCATGTCTTAGAAAAGAGCAATGTTGTTTGTAAATCTCTTACCTGTGGCTAGTTATGCCCTTGGTGCTGTCTGATACAATTTGAGAGGTTAAACTCTCTGCTTTACATGAATTGATTGAATGCACCCTCAGTAAAGTTGCAGATGTCACCAAGCTAGGTGAGTGTGTCGATCTGCTAGAGGGTAGGGAAGATTTACAGCAGGATCTAGATAAATTATATCCTTGGGCCAAGGTTAATTGTATGAGGTTCAACAAGGCTCAGTGCCAGGTCCTGCACTTGGGTCATAACAACTCCATGGTAAGCTACAGACTTGGGGATGTGTGGTTGGAAAGCTGCAAGTTGGAAAAGGACCTGGAGGTATTAGTCGATAGTCAACTAGATATGAGCCAGCAGTGTGCCCAGGTGGCCCAAAAGGCCAATGGCCTCCTGGCTTCTATCAGAAATGCTGTGGCCAGCAGGAATAAGGAGATGCTTGTGCCCCTGTACTAGGCACTGATGAGGCCACACCTTGAATATTGTGTTCAGTTTTGGGCCCCTCACTATAAGAAGGACATAGAAGTGCCGGAGCCAGGTCCAGAGAAGGGCAACGAGGCTGAAGAAGGGCCTAGAACCAGTTCTGTGAGGAGCAGCTGAGGGAGCTGTCATTCAGTCTGGAGAAGGGGAGGCTGAGGGGAGACCTTATCATTCTCTACAACTACCTGAAAATGGGTTGGATCAAGGAGGGTGACAGCCTCTTCTCCCTGGTGACATGTGACAGGACCAGAGGTAATGGATGCAAGATATTAGGAAACATTTCTTCACTGAAAGGGTTATTAAACACTGGAATAGTCTGCCCAGAGCAGTGGTGGAGTCACCATCCCTGGAAGTATTTAGATGGGCATGTGGACCTGGTGCTTAGGAACATGATTTAGTGGCAAGCTTGAGTCCAGGGTTGGACTGGATGATCTGGAAGGTTTCTTCCAACCAAAGGTATTTTGTGATTCTGTGAATTCATTGAGAAGATGAACAAGCAAATACACATCTAAGCAAGTCATTACTACATTCTATCCTGCATTTTTACCCAGCTAACTAAAGACAGGAAAACACAGTATTTAAGTCAAGGTCACAATTAAATCAATAAACTCTTAATGTTCAAATCTTAATATAACAGAGTAATTCCAAATTGTAAGGTTGGTAGTGGTTTTCTCTTGGGGAAAATTTAGGCAGAGGACTGATCCCTTTCTGTCCAAGAATATTCATATAGACAGTGCTGTATGTCTACATTGATTTAGGTGGTGATCACAGATATTGCTTAAATGTATTTGAGAACCTGAGCATTTGCTCTGCTCTTCTACAGCAAGCCGTGGAGTCTCCTTGCTTGTGTTCAGGCCATTCCAGAAGTGCTTGTAATGATTCTGTACTGACATTTGCACCTTAATTTGCATTCCTCCCCATCATTGTTGTGGTTGATTTTTTTTTTTCTTTTCTCCCTTCCTACAATTATGCAAAGCCTTTCAATAGAGGTATTGGTAAATCATACATAATAGTAATATTAACACAATAATACAACATTTCACACATGAAGTACCAATTGACTACTTCTATTATTGGTTTGCTTTTACTTTTGAGAAGTTACTAAAATCATAGCTTCCACAAATACACACACAAAGTCACATAGTATATCCATAAAACCACTAAAAAATATTTATGCTCATTCACATTAAGGTAACATAGAATGGCCAAATTCTTTTTGCTTTGTTTTGTAGTCTCTCACTCACAAAAGTTGTTGCTGGCTTGGGTGAGGACCAACCTATGGTTGGTAGCAAAACCATATGCATTAACCTTCATAAGATCATCTGTCCCAGTAACTCAAGTTTATACTTCCTCTGTCTCTGCACAGGCTGTGCAAGGAAGGAGAGATGCACTAACTTTGTGCATGGTCAGTGGCATAAGGAAGTGAAGTGAATTTTTTTACATCATGGCCTCTGATTTTATAGGGACTGTTTTCCATTGGTTCTGCCTCAGGGATCACCTCTTCATCTTCAGTGGCAATTAGATGAACATAAAACTTCAGAATAGTTGGAAGGCAACTTCATTGTGTGAAATGTTTAGGCCTTTAGGGGTAATAGGAAGTTCTCCCACTGAATTATCTTGATTTCACCTTGATGGTCATGAAGAGATGACCTACAAGTAGGAACGCACAGGAAAGTGAGAAGGGCATCTGTGATGAAAAAAACAGAAGTCTGCTTTCTGCAAGAGTCAACGGACCTAGGATCTTGAATCAACAAACATATCATTCTGTAAAAGTATTAAACAGTCTAAACAGTATGCATTCAAACAGTAACATAAATGCATCATGGCTTTGCAATTTCTTCAACATTTATTAAAAAATCTCCTGCTTCCTGTGAGTGGCAGCAAACTGGGTATCTAATTTGCACTATAATTTACTCTGTGGCTTTGATCCTGAAACCTGTGATATATTTTATGAGAATAATTTCTATTCATAATGAAATGATTAGTGTCCTCCAATGTCTGCCTAAAATTTGGACCTATTGTCTTCACATATCTCACATAATTTGAAACATATCAGTTAATTGGAGTTGTCATGTAGCTGCTACCTTTACTGGAATCAATTTTTAAATCAATGTAGAACACATTGTAATTGAGAATGAGGTTCCAGGTATCCTAGTGGTCACTTCATGGTGCTCCCAATAAATATGACAATTTAGAGAATATAAAATTAATCTCTCATCTGCTAAATGCATCCTGCTGTGAAATTGCAGCCAGTTAGAAAAGGAAAGATGCCCCTAGCATAGAAAAATGGTTTGAGAGAATATGGAAGTTATAATGGAAAATGTAATAGATGCCAGAAATAATTACACAGGTGACTTCCACAGAGCACGACAGCCATTCCTTGTATTTCTTGAGGAAACCCAGAGCCTGTTATTAATTAAGCTGCAAATTAGGAATCTACTGTAGTTCTTTAACCATCAAATATTCTGCTTTTCTTTTATGCACATTATATTCTTTCAAAAGGTACTCATTCCTGAAATCTTTTCCTGTGGAAACAAAAGATCATTTAGTATGCAGCTTTGGGGTTGTGCTGCACTCTGTCTTATCCTCTTGAGGTATCGCTTTGAAATCATGATAAATAGTAGACTTGAGTCAACTGTGCTACTCTGTAATGAATAACATCTTTTTTTTATTAAATAATTGAGGCAAAACATTAGAGATGGGGAAATCAGGCATGTCAGAAGTCTTGAAGAACAACTGTATTTTGTGAGCTCCTTACCAATGAAATTAGTTTATTCTGCTGGATGTCAGTACTGATTTGCATTTTCTTTCTGGCTGAAATCTGGAATCAACATTCCCTATAAGCTCTCTCTAATGCTTTTTGCTATTTGAAACATGAAACATGAATTGTTGGATTCCCTTCTTCAGATTTCCTCTTCTGCTGCTGCATACATTAAATTTCTAGTTCTCTTGACCATGCAATTAGGCACCTGATGTGGAGACAGGGCAGGTTAGAATTGCAAGTTGGAAATAGGTGAGTAGGTGTCTCCTTTGGATTACTTAGATGCCGCTAAACTGGGGTGGGCTCCCATGGCTTCCCTTTGAGGTTTCTAGGGTCCCCCACCCAGCTCAGGGCAGGGATTAGAAATCCAGCTCCCAACAGTTGATGTAGCCAAACTTGATAATGGAAGTGGAAGGCCTTATTTCTTGTCAGTCTTCCCACAGTATTCCCTCAGAGTGACTTATCCCAAGTCAGAGGCAGAAGACCAATCATGAGAATCCTTATCCATTTGTCTAAGCTTGTGTCATGGATGAATATGTTTGACACAGTTTGATTTATTAGCAACTCAGGATTTATCAATAAAATGAGATAAATCAAAGGCTTATTTTAGCAGCATTTACTGTAACAAGTCATTGAGTAGAACAGCAACTTAATTGCAGTTTTGAAAATGACAAGATACACACTAAATTACTACAAGATATCTCCAACCAAAGCATGTGTATATGCATAAGCGCAAAGCATTCAGACAGAGAAATACTTGGCCAGTGAAATATGTGGATGCCCACACTGATAAAAGTAAATGCCTAAAATCAAACACCTAGATAAGTAGAGAGGTGTGTAAAAGAGACAAGCCTATAGTCAAAATTTCCCCCTTCAAGTTTAGAGTAAATATTCATAATATGTCGGTACTTCTCAATGAATAGGAGAAGTTGAGTCTTGACGAGATGGTCTCACCCAGGCGTTACATGAATAATGGCAGAAGTGCATTGAGGGTTGGGTTCTTTAATTTAGAACCCAATTATCAGATCATGGCTTATTTTCTTCAGACGCGAAGATGATCGTTGATCAGGATGCAAGGTTTTCAGTGGGAAGACCCTGTCATGGGCAGATTACTGTATGTTAGTAAACATCCTCCATGGCCTTCAGATCAGCTCACAGCTGTGAAATGTGCTTGTGATTACACATGGTAAAGATCAATAAAGTTACAGTCAAATCAAAGAGATACATAGTAGGCAGGTAAACAGAAAATGGCTTGTATGTAAAGTAAAAGTACCAAAGTTTCCAAATTCAACGACTTGGCAGCTTGTTTATGATTGTCTATGTAATTTCTACTTCTGTGGATGTACACAGTTTTTCTTAGAGTTATTTCAATGATTTGTGTTTCAGCAGTGGTGAGCAACTTAAGAGATATTGCTTGATAAATATCGATCAGATAAATATTTTAAAAGGTACAGATTAGCAGAGAAGGCAAGCACAATGTGTAATTCATCTATTATGACAAACCAGGAAGCAATTTAAAATATCTTTGCTCTCCAGAAAAAAAATGTCCCACACTAAAGTATTGATTTTTTGGATAATTCTTTCAGGCTGGTCTCTGTGCAGTTTTGTTGCAGAGACAGAGATGGTGTGACATTGCTTCAAATTTGCTGACAAACTTTCCCTTTAATGTCAGGATGATAGACTACTTAAGAGAGTTAATCAAATTATCAGTTGGAATTTGTAAGCCATATTGACAAATAAGCCCTTTTTTTTTTTTTTTCTTCTGAGGAAATATGCTGGTCTGCTGAAAATTCCCCAAATCATCAGGGTTGACAGGTTGACAAGGCATTTTGCTTGTGTAAATGCTCTATCACAATCCTAGTGTAGTGTTTATGTCTTTTCATACCACCAAAAGAAGTAAAGTTACAGCGTTACTATTTCAAGAGATGGGAAAGTCTTAGGGATTCTGTGTAGGGACACAGAGACAAAGACATTCTCATGACACATTTGGGAGAGCAATAGGATTTATATGGGGACTGCTTCTGCCTGGCACAGTAAATACCATTTGCTGTTTACCTCTGCGTAGACAATCTTACTCTCAGGTGCTGAAAGAGATAGCACGTTAGGATTTTGGAATTGAGACAAGCTTCCAGGCAGACTTGGAAATATATAGGAGTAGTAATGTGTTCCACACCCATACTTGCTTTCCAAAGAAAGAATGAGAAATAATTTTAAGTCTGTCATCTTGAGAGAAACACGAAATAATTTGAATATATAGCCTAAAATTCATAGGAAGAAAGTTAGATCAGCATCCCTCATCACCTGCCCAAAGCAGTGCAGCCCAAATCTAGCTTGGACGTCTTTTAAAAGTGATGGCCAAGTGACTGTGAGCAATTTCAGGAAAAACACCAGGAAACTTTCTTGACACCATTGTGCCACAAGTGAAAGATGAAGAATGGCTATTATGGAGTTAAGGAAACAGAAAAAGGCAGCTGACACTGTTTGGTATTGTTCGCAAAAGTCACAGATTGGTCTCAATAACGCTATAATCATAGATCAAGTCACCTGGAAAATAGAAGTAACATTTTTGTTATCTATGGTTTAAAAATTAACTTGATACTTAAAGAAGATTCAGTAAGTATAGAGATAGAGGCCATAAAATAGCAACTGAAAACTGTTAAAGATTTCTGAAGGAAGAGAGGAACAAAGGAATCAGGGTTTGTATGGTTTATTGCAGTTTGTCTTGTAAGATCGGGCTTCATCATAGGTTTCTATTGAGCTGAAATCAGTGTACTGTCTAGTCCGTATTGTTAGCAGGCTACACAAAACTCATTTTTCTTAGACATAGTCTAATAGTTGCTTCCTCCTGCGTTTTTCTTGAAATACCACTTTAATAAATGACATTTTTGTCAAAGGTAAACAAGTACAAGGAACTTAATGTGTATTTTACTTGTATTCTGGAGAGAATACCATTAATTTTGCTAGTGACAACATGGCAATTCACTTCTATAAAGCAATTTTCATCTGTGCATCCCATTTCCTTCAAAGTGAGTTTATTATTCTGATTCCTGAGTTAAGGCTAGTGAAGATGAATCACTGTGTAATTTTGGCTTTATCCAAGGCTGTCCAGCAAGTAAGTGACAGATCTGAGAATAAAGGTTCTGAAATGATCTCTGTTAATTAGGTTAATAACAACAGTAGCAGCAACAGCAGCAAGACAGCTTGGAAGCTGAGGATGAGAGTTGAAATCTCTAATTGGAAATATCTCTGTTAACGCATCAGGTCAAGTTATGACTTTGTGACAAAGAAAGCGTGTTAGAGATAAGATCAAGTATGGTGACGATTCATTGGTGATATCAAGCCCTTCAGAACAATAGCCTTGTTACTGGCTAAGTAACCCACCAACCTTTTGTCTGCCAGTCTTTCCAAATTATACAGTTTTCTTCTAATGAGCATGTATTTGGAGCAGATTTGTCTGCCCCAGCTGAGGTGCTTGGAAGTTACACTATGTGTAAGTCAGAGCAGTGGGCATAGATTGCACCCAAGACAGCTGAGAGAAATTCATCATCACCAATGGGAGGGATGAAGTCATGGCACACTGGTTGTCCTCTGGAGATTCTTCATTCTCTCCTCTGACTGCACAGTGAGTGTGATAGATTTTTTCATAGTTATCAAAACTTTTGAAACCCCAAAGTCATCAACGATGATTGTTTCAGGCAATTAGTATTTCTGAGACACTTTTCAAATTCAGAGAATTTTAGCACTTGTATTTTATTGTCTCACTGTTTATGAATGACAAGGTACTAGTGGAAATTTTGATATCTTCAAAATTTTGAATGTATGAAGACTGGAATATATGTCGGAAAGTAAAGAGAGCTAACATAAATGAAGGCAGCTAGAGATGATGTGGCAAGCTGCAATGAATGCGAATTCTAAAATAATACGCTGATAAAAACATTTTCATGGATTAAATTGCATTTAGTGCTGCAAACATTCATTAATTGTTTCTTGGCTTTGATGCATTCATATTTATGACTTAGATTTCTCCAGAAGAAACTTTGCTTCAAGTTTCCCAAAGCAGCTGCACGTGCAAGAGTTCTGGTGACCGCCATCCTTTATAAACCTGTGTATGCCCCTTTTGTGAATAACATCCAAATCTGACTTCATTTATTGCCTTTTAGGTCAGTTTCAAAATCCAGGTGTGTAGGGAGGTGATGGAGGTTACAGGAATGCTTCATGGAGTTGGGTTTAAGGAAAGAAGAGACAACTAAGTAGCGTAACTGGACTCTGCATATGCAGGCTATGGGATCTCATGTAACTACTTGTGTATTGACTTCTAGCTGTGACTGCTTAAAGTGTGTCTTCCAGTAACAAGCTTTCATTTGGCAACATTGTGAAATGGAAAATATACCAATATCCTCAGAAGGTTGTTCTCTGAGTTATGGAACTCTTAGCACTAATACGGTGCTCAAAAAACAGTAATACAGGACTCCAACTCTAAAACGTATCTTAAGTAATAGAATTATTTTCTTAAAGAAGATTAAAATCATGCGTTTAGCTAGCACTGCTAAGTAATTTTACAAGTAACTTCTGAAAACACTGAGTAAGAGCAATTGGGGAAATTTTTCTTTGGTATATTTAAGTGTGCTTCTTTCTTTCTTTGCCAGCCTTTAGTTTAGCTTCGATTTTATTTTTTTTTTTTGTTTGTTTCTCCTGTAGTGAATTCTCTGTTGTTCCTGGGGATGTTTTGAAACCAGAAAGTGGAAAACATTTCTTACATTAGGAAAATATTATTACAGAACTACAAAAAATTGGCAGAGAGATTCAGAGAAGATATTCCAACTGCCACTAGTTTTAATTAAATCAAAAGCCCAGAACAGAAACAATCAAACCTGCACAAAACTGTAATTCAGTCACAGTATCCTATTAACTGACTTGTATATTGAGAAGTTATATTCATCATAAAATTAAAATGACCCCCAAGTATTTTTGTTCCTTATTCTCCAGTATGTGTTGTGTTATTGTATGAAACAGAAGATTTTGAAGTAAGCAGCCCTTTTCTGAACCACAGTATTCTTGTTTATATTTTGAAAGTTTATGTATTATGTAGCCCTTGAGCTGTTCCAGTTAGTTTTTAAATCCTGATTAGCTTTTTTACCATTGATTTTTGAAAAGTTTATGTTTTCCTAAGACCTAATATTTGAATGGTTCTTTAACTGATGAAGTGATACATATTGGCACTATGTTTGTTAGCATCAAATAAGTGCTGTGTGAGTCAAGAGCGTGACAAGCAGATTACTAAAAGCTCTCTCTAGACCGACTGGCAGTTCAGTATCTTAAGACTGTGCTAAGATGCCTATTGTTGTCAGTATTGATTAGAGGGGACAATAAATTAGTGGACATATAGAAGTGATGAGAGGAAAAGAAAACATGTGTTGTTATCTGGCATCATGCGGGTAGGAAATGAAAGCTGATGGGTTTCAGAACCATTCTCACACTTGGAAAGCATTTAGGAAATTTATTAACTCTGCACATCCAGCAGTCATTTCAGGATCTACCATTTAATGTTTTCTGTACACAATTCAATCACCATCATTATTAGCGTGCTTTCTTTTCTTCCCTGTTTCTTTACTATCTCTGTTTACTATACAGAGAAACACATTATTTTAATTTCCAGAAATAACAGATTTTTTTTTTTTCTGGATTATTATGATTACTCTTTGTGTATGGAAAATACAGAATATAATGTGTTGTGGTTTTTTTTTTTTCCTGTTCATAATTTGATGGCCAGAAACAGATTCTGTGATACCTCTGCAAAACCTTAGTAAATCTTTAGTCACCTTTCTCTGAAAACAGTCTACATTTGCGTTCCTGTTGTGTAGATGCATATGCTGAGAACTCTGATTTTTTCGTTTTCTTGTCAGTCATGGAGTGTGCTGTGCTGGAGATGTAAGCAATAGAAATAGAGCACTAGTTTCCCCAGGAGATCACATCCTATATTTGCAATGATGGAGGGACCCCTCAATGTTTCAGTCACCTCCTTATATGCACACCTTAACCTATAGAGATAGGTGATAGGATTTGTTATAGACATCTTTCTATTCTGCTAGATTCATCTGCATTCAATGCCTTACAGCATCAATCTTAGAGAATATATGACAGATTACTATCAGACACCAGTACCATGGTGTTTAACCTCCAGAAACAAGATGGTGTAACAGCTTTCCCAGTTTTTGATTCTGGTGCTGTCTTCAAACTGATATGACTACAGTGGATAATTTGAAGCAGTGCCACCTGCTATGTCAGCGTGTCCTGAGGTCAAACTCTTTGCCTTAGATGTAAGCAAGATGTGCTCCTGGACTAGTTCTGTTTTCATGACCTTTCTTGGGAGACATCCTTGTACTGTGATTGAGAAATACATGTGCAGTTTTCCTATGGCTCTCCTTTTCCTGAGAATATTATATGAGGTAAAACTGTGTATGTTGATACTAGTTTTTATAGCCTCCATGTGGTCCATATTGCTGGTACCACAACCTGCTTAGTCCACAATTAAGGATCCCCAGACCTTACCTTTACTTTGAGACCTGTCACCACAATCTTGGGGAGTATAAGTCATCTCGGCCCTTGTGTCTCACTGATCAGTGGCTGGGAGACTGCCATCCACTGAAGGTACATGTTCGTTACTATTCTGGTGTATCCTGGTCAGTATTAAGGGTTGCGTGAGACTATTGACAGTTGTGCTTTTAGGTCTTCCTTTACTATTTGCTTGGCCCACCTACTAAAAAGGAAGGCTTATCTACTACTTTATTAAGATTAGCTTGAATGTCACGTACTAGCTGCAGGCTTTTTTCTTTTCAGCTCTCACAGCAATCGCATTTTTGAAAAAAATTTTTCGATTTTGTCTTGCATCAAGAAATCCAGTTCCCAAAGGGACTTGGACCTATTGTTTTCCATGCTTGTGTAAAATCAGATTTTGAGTCCATGGCCATCCACTGTCTGTTGCATATATCTATGAAAGTGTTAATCCTGAGGTGAATTCTGCTGCCCTAAGAACGGCTATAGAAAAGGTCAATACCATGAAAAACTTTGCAATCTTGATACACTTTTGAAAGGATAATTTTAAGAAAAAGATGGTTTGAATAATTATAGGCAGTGTATTTGCACTAACATGTCTAGCACAACTGGAAAAAATAGAGCATATTTCTGAGTTGTACTATCAAGATAAAAGTGTGACTTTTGTTTTTTTGTGTGTTTATCTCTTTCCCTTATGCTTTCAATTTATCAAATTACCCAGTAATATTTGAAGAGTTGAAGAACACTATACCTGAATGAATCATAGACCACCAGCAATATAAATGTTCCTGATACCTGAGGAAAGAAACAAGATGCAAGTTTTCATCAGGTTAGCAAAATGAAAAGATGACCTTACAGCAATTTAGAATTTCATAAAGTAGTGGTGAAATTCCTAAGTTCTGGCTATTTGATTATAGTTAGTGAGCAAGAAAAGCCTCTGGAGAGTACATTGCAAAAAGGAATTACAAGATTTTGCAGTCACAAAATTAAAAGTCACTTCCCTGAAAGATGCTGAGATTTAATTTAGAATTCAAACCTTTGAGATAAGTACTAATGACCTCTGATCCCCATATATTGAAACACAGTAATGAACAGAATTGTAAATTGAGTGCCAAATGATTATGGATGAAATCACAGTGAACAGAAGGCTCGTGTCAGTTATGGCCTGGGACTTATATACAACTCTGAGGCTCAGATTAGATACTCATCTGCTGTCATGGACGCGCCTCGGCTATTGTCAGAGCATTGTGGTGAGTTGTATGAGCCAACTGGCCATTTGATTTTATTTTCTCTGAGGAAATTTAATAGATTGTAGACTATCATAAGCAAGAATATTCATGTACATAATTATCTAATGATAGCAAGACACAAGAAAAGGCTGAGAAATAGCACTGTATTTCCTTAAGATTTCTATTAAATCATTTAACAATAAAAATGAGAACTCTACTCACAAATCTCAGTTAGTTTCAAAAAGACATGAAAATCCAAATCTTATATCCTTTGGAAAAAGTCTTTTAATATAGGTCTCATTATTTATTGAGGTGGTGTTCAACAATAGTGTTTTAATATTAAAAAAACTCCATTCATGTTATCTGAATCACTGGCTCATATGGAATTTAGATTAGTTAATTTCACAGATTTCAATAAAGAAAAATTGACTCTATGTTGGTGAGTCTTTCATGAATATGTAGTTTATTCATAATAATATAGAGATCTGTGCTGATGTATCTCAACTATGATGAGAGCAATGAAGGATGCCATTCACCTAAGGATGAAAAGACTCTTCATCTTTTATTAGCTGAGAAGGTACAAAAGGTCCAAAATTGTTCTTCCAGAAAAGTTTTCGTGTTAAAGAAGAAGCAAATCCCACTGGGTCATATTGACTAAAGCTTCCACCATTTCAGTGCCTTGTTGGTGAGTATAGTGGCTGATTTGTTATGCGATCCTTTGCAAATGGTCCTATATTTCTGAGGAATTCTTTGACAGATGCAAAGTCAGGGTTACACCTATTCTTCTGCAATACGTTCTGCTCGCAAATATGGATACAAATTTAGGGAAATCCATAAAGGGTATGAGGGGACCTTGTGAAGTATAATGTTCACAGGACACTGAAAGAAGTGGCATTAGATGACTTGGTCCTGATTCAATGTTAAAAGACTTTGATGATAAACTTCAGCTCTTTCAAAGACATGGGGCCTTTAAGTGTAACCCAGAGAGTTCAGCAGGTCTCATCCCCTATATGGTTACATGATTAAACATCCTTATCCTTTGTTTTGCTATCTGTTATTTCTGACTAAACTATCTCTTTGTATTAATAAAAAAGTAGTTATATTTCATCTATATGAATTATCCCACTGAATCTCTTGTACAGCAAATAAAACGTGGTTTTGGCCACGTGTAAGGAATTTTAGGTCCTGTTTATTTCCCATATTTCTTTCATTTGTGTATAAACTTGTACTGAATGACTATACAGATTCACATATATCTTTTACCTTCTGTCTCTTTTCTCTCTGTCTCTTTTTACCCTATTCTAAGTATCTCTGAGTTCCCTGTTTATAGGTTATAATTCTTGATAGTGTTCTTTTGTAGCCAGATTTCACCAGTTTTAGGATAGGGCTACGGATGCTGACCTCTGTGTGAAAATCTTTATTCTCCTGTTGAAAAATGCCATGCAAGAGGAAGGCATTATTATTTACAAATTTAGCTCCTGGCAGCATTGAGTAGTACTACTAGAATGCTAAAAGACCTGTAAATCTGTTGTCCATTGTAATACACTTTCAGGGGCTAAAACAAGCAAAGCAAAGCAGCAGACCGTGAAGGCAGGAAAAGTAGAGGCACAGCATGGCAGGTTAGGGTGGCAAATACAATTATCTTTCTTGCTTAAAACATGAGGGCATCTTTTGTCTGAGCAAGCTGACGTAAAGTAGTCCTGGGGGAATCAAGTAGTGAAACAGCAGACACAGACAGCAATAAGACAATTTTTGGAGCAACAACAAAACAGATGGTCCAATGGCCCCCTGTCCACTCCAGAGAATACACAATTACTTACAGGACAAAACCCATCTGGTCCTATAATAATCTGAGAATTCATCATGACTAAAGCTGCAGTGGGATTTTTGCCAGCTGTTTAAATTAACTTGATCAATCTCCTCTATAAACCTATGTGAAAAAAAAATTCCAATTCTTTTCACCCTTTAACCTGCTGTAACAGGTTTACCTCTTACCTTGTGATCAGAAAAACAGGAGAAACCAGTGCCACCTGTTAGTGTTGGGAAGGATATCCTGTGCCTATTTGAACCTGTTGCAAATGAAGTGAGCAGTCATAAAATTTTAGAGGCCACCCTGTTAACTTGTCTGGCACTGTGACTGATTATCTGAGGTCAAACAGATGAAACATATAGAATCACAGAATGGTAGGGGTTGGAAGGGACCTCTGGAGATCATCTAGTCCAACACCACTGCCAAAGCAAATTCACCTATATCAAGATGCCCAGGACAGCGTCCAGAAAGGTTTTGAGTATCTCCAGAGGAGAATCCAAAACTTCCCTAGGCAGCCTGTCCTAGTGCTCCATTACCCTCACAGTGAAGAAGCTTTTCTGTATCTTTAAGTAAGTGGAACTTCTTGTGTTCCAGTTTGTGCCTGTTGGCCCGTGTCCTGTTGTTGGGCACCACTAAAGGAGTCTTGCCCCATCCTGTTGACACCTGACATTTAGATATTGGTAAGCATGGATAAGATCCCCTCTCAGTCTTGTCTTCTCCAGGCTGAACTACCCCAAGTTTCTCAGCCTTTCCTAGCATGTAAAAGTGTGTAAGAGATATCCCACTGTAAAATGATAGTATTTTCTAGATGCTAAGCCAAGGACTTGTACTGCACTCAAATGGGGCAGATGATTCTGCTGTAAATGTAATCTTGTAGAAGGAGACGGAGATAGCAATATAGTCATACTGGGATAGACTGCAGATTTGCGGACATGTGGAGCAGAACCAGTATTTTCAGGGTATATTAAGTCACAGCTTTCTACCTTCTGTAGACACGCATCTGAACAAGGAGATAGACACACCAAGGTGTCTCACCTCGAAGTGGGAGCTAACTTGCTGCACAAGTATAAAGGCTATGTGAGGCATGTGTCTGGGTTAAATTAGGCCCTGGCTGTTAAGATGGTGAGACTGAGGTAGGGTGCAGAGCAAGAGCAAAAGGTGCTTGAATTCAAGCTGCAATCTCCTGGAAGTATCCTTAGGAAATGTCCCAAGCACTTAAGCAATAATTTCTTTCATACTCATTGGGTCACTTTAGAGGAGTCTCTGCGTCAAGTAACATATGCAGTTAATTTCTTACTAGATTGTATCCTTTGTGCACATTATTGCCATTTTCAGCATTGAACTGATTATTTCTTTTGCAAGGGCACAGCTGGTTTCAGTATTCAGCTGGCCTACAGAAGCCAATTCAGCCTTTTTAGCCATTTATTTTAGCTTTCAAAAGAGACATGATTGCTACCTGCAGGTGTCAAAGGGAAAGGAGAGGAGTGGAATGAAGTGATATATGTGATTATAAAAAGTCATCCAGTTGTATATGAAACCAGTACTGTCCTAAGGATAAAGCAAGGGCCTTCTTCCTCAGGCATCCTGTGAAATTACTGTTTCCTCTAAATAACTTTCTAATTCAACCTCTGTAGCATTTCCATACCTGCGCTGCAGCTGAGTTTCCAGTAACCAGCTGCCAAAGAAAAATATACAGACATTGCAATAAGTTTTCAGAATCTGAAATAGCTTTCAGGCTGTCACTGGCTCAATTTCAGGCTTTTTGACAGGCTATAATCTGTACTTCTTGAAACAATTGACAATTTTACAGGCAGGAGCTGTGCAAATAGCCTGAAAAATGAACAGCTATAATTTTAAAAGTACTATTTAAAATGAAAGAACTAAAACTAAAAAGTTCAGGTGTACTTATTTTGAGCATTTTTTTTTTTCAGAGTAGTGAATATTATTTTTGTACTTCTATCTAGTGGTACAATTCCAAGTAAAGACTAAATTTTGACTGGCGTAACATTTGCTAAGAGTAACATATGCCATTTATCTTATGGGAATATAAAGTGAGTTGGTATGCTAGATGACACTAAAAAAGGAAATACAATTAAGTATCTAAACCTCACATTAACTTAGTCGAAGTTGACGTGTAACATCTAGCTGCTTTAGTAATAATGAAAGATACTAATGTTAATTAGGGACTTGTCACTGCTACCAGCAGGTCCTCATCTTGGTACTTTTGCATTTTTAATTGTTGTAACCTGGAGAGTGACCTGAAAACTTCTCACCGATTCTACATTTTTTTCTTTTAAAATATGTAGTGTAAGCAATTTCCTTTTTATAAAATTATAATTTTATTTTTTAGTTCAAATCTAAAAAAAAAATAAAATTAAAATCCCCATAAGGATTTCAGCTTGTTTATGAACATCTTTTCTTATTAAATGCAGACCTTATTGCATTAGTATCTGCATTTACGGAATTTAAATCATGTTAAATTCTTTGTAACTTTCCATGTAGAAAAAAAAAAAAAGTCTTCAGACTTCGCCTTTGGGTTTGTGTGCAGACAAATGTTAACCAATCCAAGGACAGGTCTTGGATGTAGTATGGAGTAGGTCTGAGTGACTGAGAGCACTTGCTGCTATATTTTGGGGTCTTAAAAGAATATATAACTGTGTAGGAACACATACGCTACAGCAAAACTCTGCTCTTTCTTTATTGTAACCTGGGAGATGTTGCCAGAACAGAACAGGTGGTGTTCCACCACAGAGAAGATTTGGAAACTCCACAGAGTGGAAAAATCTGGAATATTTTTGAGATGTTAATTTAGGATTTTCTTTTGAAGTATTGGGTAAAAATACCACTGTATTTTTTTATTTATTTGTTTTCCATTTTCTACCCCAGAAAGATAAGCAACAAAACTATACTTCAGTGAGGAGACACATTTTTCTCTTTCCTGTGTTTTAGTTTTCTAGCAGTAGTATTTTTTTGTAGCAATGCAGTATCTTAGGGTATGTGACACAACAGTGTGTGCACACATCCAGGCAAGCTGGAGTGTTAACTTTGCTTGCTTGGTTGCTTGTAGTGGAGCTGTGTCATTTTGGCCAACTTCATCTGGTTCTGACGTGGTTCTCGCAATTCTGTGTGTGTGTGCGTACGCGTGAGTGTATCGTAGCGTGTGTGGCTGGTGTGCTTTGCTGCTGAGCCCATCGCGCTTCCACAACACACCCCCCCCCCCCCCCCCCNNNNCCCCCCCCCCCCCCCGCCCCCTCAGCCTCTACTCACACAGGAGTCGTTTTGTGTCACTAAAGCACAGATACGCCCTCGGTTTTCTTCTGCTTCAGCACTTCAGATGTACACATACTTAGCAGGTCTTAAGGGACATGATAATTCCCTCTGCAGATATTGTGTACGGGCATGCACACCATCCTACACCAAGGTGTACGTCAAGCAAACCAAGGTAATGGGGCTAACGTGATTTAAGCATGTTCACAGAGATGGATTTTATTTCTTTTTATACCTGAGAGATTCAAGGATGCATAATTTTTTATGGGCTGCTAGTAAACAATTGAATTTTATCTGAATTGACTACTGTGCAAACATGCCCAAATCCAAACCCAATGACTGTGGAAGGTATTAACCTCTCCTCAGTACTGTAGATGACACCTTAGCATCCTCTGTGTTTACAGTTTGTAGTGAGTGCTTCATTAAGATTTCTATGTATGCTTGACACTGCTGCAACACAACAGGGATGGATTAGGATAATATACAATTTTGATAGATCACATTTAGGAATTAAAACAGTGGGCACAGAATGGCTACACTCAGGTTGGAGAAAATAGATTTCAAAGCAATTATAGGAAGTTTTGTATATCTGGTCTTTTGTGGCTTTATGGCTTCAATTCAAAACCAAGTGTTTCTTTATGTATATGTGATGGGAAAGCAATTGCCATCCACTATTGAGCAACTGGAATAATAGCTTACAGTTTTGTTTAGTTTTTTTTATCTCTCTTAATTCTTTCCTCTGAGGTTACATCACTCATTTGGATTAACTTTGCTTCACAACATGCAAAAGTAGATATATATATATATATACATTTAGTGACTGAGGAAGGTCTCAAGATGCTTTTTGTTTGATACATATGTTGTTATTTGTTGTTAGACGTTATATTATTCTTGGCAGACGTTTTAAGGGCTGACATAAGCACCTTTAAACTTGAACCAATGAAAATAGAAAGTTGATAGAGTCACCGAAGTCTTTGGTAGCACATCCACAGCAGTTAAAGCTTCATAAATTTTTAAAACTATTATTCTTATTTGAACATGGGGAGGAGGAAACACAAAAATTATAATATATTGTAATTGCAATTTAATTTAAGCTCTATCTCATTTTTACTCAGATAATTTCACAATGCTTAATAACAAGCATCAGATGAGATGTAAGAACTAATCTGCTGGAAGTGTGTCCTCTTGGCTCTGGTTGGTTAAATGGGTGAGAGAATCTCTACGTTGCACTGAAGTTGCTGTTCCACTTTGTTACAAAAGTAAGGACTTAGTGTATTTAGATAAGGCCATTTTCCGAGACCATGGTGAATGTAGCTGGAAGGTAAAAAGAAGCTATTTGAATGACCTCCATCTGTTTTGGAATAATAGGGAGTAATACCTGCATAAAAGCCCTGCTTTGTTCATAGCCTTTGGCCATCATGAATACAAAGGCTCTGCTGTTACAGTTGTTGAAAGGTTTCAAGCATCTGCCTCCTGCAAATTTCAGATCCCTCTGAAAGGCAGGATTGCTCAACTGCCTAGGATATTACATTTCTGAAGTGCTGAACTGACATAGGATTTTGACAAGTCTCCATTTTCCCTTGATTTCTATGGGAGTTTGCTGCCACTGTGGATTTCACGTATCTCAAGTGCCATCTCTGGGAAAACAAATAAATAAACAAAAAAAACCCCAGCCATGCTTTTGGATAGTGAAGGCCCTTTTTCTTCAAGTCTGAGTCAAAATATGGATCTGTGTGTGACAAGCACACCAAGACATGCAGACATACTGGAAAAGAGCAGCGAACGGTGTCATGTAACGTAACAGCTGCTAAGTGGTCTAGCTGTATAAACCCACAAGTAAATCCTGCTGCAGAGACAGAGCGGGAGTGTACATCATTTTTGTGTAACTGTTCTGTGCATAACAATGTAAAACTCTTATGAGGAAAGTGATTTTAATGTATCTTCTAAAAACTAAATAATAGACTCTGTAGAGATAGTATTCTCAAGACATGCAGCTTTTGAAGATTTGTTCCCTTCTCTTGACTTCAATAGTTTCATAGCAACTGAGAAAGGTCCTTCTATTGTATGAAGCATGCAAGGGATTAATTTCAAATACAGGTCGTGTTTAGTGTACTTGAGTAAGAAATGTTCTTTTATAGTGTCATAGAAATGCTAAAAATAATGGGACTCCTGTGTTCACTCAGCTTTGAGAAGGGAAATGGGATTTGCCTTGGCCATAATTGCTGTCAGATACTGAAGATACTTCTGACTATATGTGTTCTAAATCCATTTTCTGTTCTCACGAGAATGTTATCAGTTTCTAGATCTGCATACTAAGAAAGACAGATGATATTTAAGATTTGCTTTTAAAATTGCATCTAAATGCTCACACTGATGCTATTGTATATAACATTAATAGCTATGAAATTAATACAATAAAGGGGGGGACCTACTAATATTATAAATATACTAATGAAGATAAATATTCCACGCAAGCCAGTCAGTCAGTCTGAAGACACCCCAGGGCTGGTATCTGGCTTTTGCATTATTAACTATTTAGCTGCGAGGGAAACAAGTAATCCAGGAGATCAAGAATGTTTTTTTTGTCTCTCTTGTTCTCTCCATTAAGTTAACTCTGTTGTAGGGAAAAAGCAGGGTTCTAATAGGATTTAAAGACAACATAAATGTGTATCAGAATTTTCAGTGTCCCCTGAAAAGAAACAAAGCCAATATTTTTGGCATCCCTCTGAGTGACATAAATGAAACCAATCACTAAGCACAAGTGTGACATGCAAATATGTACTCTAAACCACTGTGAAATGGATAAGCAGATCGTTTACATCTGGGCTGTGTCTTTGGAAGGCCTTAATCAAAAAAACCCAGATTTGCCTTGCACAGTCTCTCTCTGTCTCTGGTAGCATCAGTATATTCTGTCCTATTTAACTCCACACGTGCAGGTCAAGGCAGCAAGAAAGCAGCATGAGCGGTGTGGCAGGCAGCTGCTCCAGCACGCACTCTGTCACTGGTGCTCTGCAGTGTAATGCTGAACAGGATTGTCATCAATTGCTAAAACTCCTTCACTTCACCCTCTTCGTCATTTTCTGCCTGTGCTTGGTGGGCTCGCAGAGTGGATGAGTGGTTCATTCTTCCAGATGTTTCTCACCATACCAACCCCTGGTCTGGTATGTGTTAGTGATTGTTACAAAGTGGAGAGCCGTCCCTCAGGAGCTTGTCTGAGGTTGCTCATTTCACAGAGGTTATATAAGTTAATAAATAGTTGATAAGCACTGGATAGGAAATAATGGGGCATGAAGAAAAACTCTGCATCCCCTTAACACAACCTTCACCCAATGAGTTCTGTCCTATTTTCATAACAGACTGTTGGAGGCACATCCTGTACCTGCTGTGCATTTCTGCAATTCAATTTAATATCGTTTCTGTCCCTTGCTTACCTCAGTGATCACAAACAATTTTTGCAAATGTCAGTTCCTATTTACTTTCATCCAGAATGATGTTTATTTTATTAAATGATTGTGCCTATCTATTTCCTAATTATAATATGTTTTTTGAAGATCAAATACAGATGACCAGGGGGTAAAAAGACACAGAGGATTAGAGGGAAGCTGTTTCCTGATGCTCCATTAGCATGTTTGTGCAGCAGCTCTGTGATATATAACAACACTTGCTCTTTGGCTCCCAGGGCGGGAGGCATTGCCAGGGAGCCATTTCCCTGTCAGATGCTGCCACAACACTTGGAGATTTCCCCAGGAGAAGGATGTGGCAGTATTCAATGAGAGAGTGTGAGGTGTTAGACTGAGCCTACTGTGAGGTGGCCCAAAAAATGGAGAACCAGGTTCATGGCGACAAACTGCAGTCATTAGCAAAGTATTTACACTTAGTCCATAGAGTCCTAGGACAGTTCACTTGTACTGGACACTGCTGCAATGAGAGGGCACAGTAATTTCTAGAAGCATTTGCTATCTCTTGGCCTTCATTCTCCTTGCTATTTTGCACTTCATCAAAAGGGCAGGATTTTAACCTGATGTAAAACCACATAAATGATATGTGGTAGGTAACAGCCTTAATGACCTGACGTGTCATTACACAGTGAAACAGCAAGAGCTTGTCAAAGAGGGCACAAGCTTCCTGTCTAAGTGACTTAGTTTTCAAACAAAATCTATACCATTCTCTGGTAACTTTACATAGTTACTGCATTAAGTGCAGCACTTCTGTTTTTAGCCATTTATCTGAGCAATTTGCATAGATTTTAGCCCAATTAGTCTCCACAGGTCATTTGTCCTGAGTGCATCTGGTGGACTTTGAACAATGAATAATTGAATATGATTATTTAAATGTTTAACTTAGTCTCATAAAATGAGTCTGTGAGGGCATAGGTTATAATTTCTTCCTAGTATGAAAAAATACAGTAATTCATTACTGTCTATGCTGTTATTAACATTTGCAAGGGACTTAGTCTCTTAGTACCCCTCAAAAGCTACTAGCAACATTTCTGGAACACTATTATGGCCTTTTATTCTCTTTTTTTTTACTAACTGTCTTGGTCAATTGCAGAATACTCAGTGGGATGGGTCAAGACATTTTTTCAGTGGTATATGGTATTTGTATGGGAATCTTTACTCCTTTAGTGCTTTTAAGTGCTT
This sequence comes from Baryphthengus martii, assembly GCA_013396935.1. Taxonomy (NCBI): domain Eukaryota; kingdom Metazoa; phylum Chordata; class Aves; order Coraciiformes; family Momotidae; genus Baryphthengus; species Baryphthengus martii. Next base: position 13,712 of record VWZK01006536.1, on the reverse strand, counting down.
CAGAGGAACGTTTGTAGAGAGTTCCTAAAAAGCAATATTCTTCCCTCCCTCCCCTCTCTTTTTCTTTTCCTCCTCTGTGTGTGTGCACATGTAGTTTTTAGGTGAACAGTTAACTTGTTCTTGTGTCTGGAAATGACTCTCATTAGTACCACTTTTGCCTCTTGATTTAAGGAGCAATAGTAAAATCACAGAGCTCATTCTGACAGTGAAGAAACGTTGATGATGCAGTAGGACATGGGATGCAGAAATCTAAATTTGAAACACACCAATATGTGTCAAAATTTGTTTTAGTAAATTCTTAAGGCATTTTAATTCCTGCAGTACAGACCAAATTTCAAAATTCCTTACAGCTTAGAACCTGTAGAACTTTTTTAAATGTTAGGGCTTTTTGTGTAGTAGTCATTAAAAAAATGCATGGAAAGTAATTTGAAATCTTCACATACAAACATCTATTCAAGGAGAAGAGATATCCCTCACTATTTGTGGGCCACGAAGATGACCAGAGAACTGGAGCACCTCTCCTATGAGGACAGGCTGAGAGAGTTGAGGTTGTTGAGCCTGGAGAAGACTCACAGGAGACCTTACAGCAGCCTTCCAGTACTTAAGGGTGGCCTACAGGAAAGATGGGGAGGGATTTTTTTACAACGGCATGTAGTGGCAGGACAAGGGGTAATGACTTTAACCTTTGAAAGAGGGTAGATTTAGATTAGATATTAGGAAGAAGTTCTTCACTGTGAGAGTGGTGAGGCACTGGAATCTGTTGCCCAGGTAAGTTGTGGATGTCTCCTCCCTTGAAGTGCTCAAGGCCAGGCTGAATAGGGCTTTGAGCAAATTTAGTCTTGCAAAAGATTTCACTGCCCATGGCAGGGGATTGGAACTAGATGATCTTTAAGATCAATTCCAACTCAAGCCATTCTATGGTTCTATGACTATGAAAAGTAAAAGAAACCTGTAAATTCTGAGACAAATATTTTGATTGTGTGTTACTGAAGATGGATGCAGAAGGTCTAACTATCTGCTTTCCAATCACATATTCACAGAAGAAAGTCTCTTGAATCTTTATCAATATTTTCTCAGCCTGGAAACTCTTGAGAACCAGGTTGGTTGACTACTTGGAGAGAGCAGGCATACAGAGCTAGCTATAGAAACATTCATCCTTATCCTCAGCTGTACACACAATTATGGCTCAGGTGTGTATTATTTTGTTTGTTGTCTAGCCCACAGTCTTACTGTTAATTCTGCTGATGAAGATTCTTTGGTTTCTAGAATTCTGTCTGTGAGTCTTTTTCCAGAATCACATGGGTGTTGTTTCTTGGCTGGTTATCTAGATATTTAAAAGTCTAAATTTAATCACAATCATATTTCTACCCTTAAGTCTCAACTGATCACTTTTCTTACAGTGGTTGCTCCTTCCCCCCAGCCCTTTCATACTTTCCCCCATGCCTTTTGAATGTGCTTACTCTGATCCCGATCCTCACAGGGAAGAACAAAGCAATAATGGTGCTCTCTCTGGGCACGGCCCAGAGCTCCTTTAAATTAAACCCCCTAACAGGTTCAATCTTAAAATCCCTGATGCACACTCTCAGTATTTTCTTTATTACATAGCCAGACATAGCCACTAGACACTCAGAATTGTTTGGGTGTACAGAAGAGGATAATAAATCAGAAGCCTCCCTAAATAAATACATAAACTTTTGACCAATAATCTAAAGCAAAGTCTGTACTGACAATGTCACCAAAGCTATGTTCCTGCTATGCTTGACAGTGTATCTCATCAAACATCAGAAAACTTCTGAAAGATTTCAATAATGTTGTTTATTGCAACATGTAATGGCATATTAAACTGGGTTATATTCCAGTTGATAAAGAAGTTATTCACCTATGACTGGAAAAGCTATTGGTAAATTTAGGTAAAAACCTGTGAGCATCAACATAGTACTACATTCTTACAAAAGAGGAAGGTGTCTGGAAGCTGGTAAGAGAGGTGTTGACTCAAAGAAAGATAATTCAGGCAAGGGTAAGCAGAGAGCACTGCATCATGAAGAAAGAACCTAAACATTTTCAGGAAGTCTAATGCAAGTATTAAAGCTGTGTCTGAGAACTTCAAATAACACAGCTGGAACATAAGTAGTGCAAAGGACACCTCAGATCTGGCATAAATTAGAGAGATTGCTCTTCATATAACTAGATGTATTAACCCCTATATTTACACAAGGAAGAAGCCATATGATTGCAAGTCTCCAATGTGTAATGCATAAGACTGTGTTTTTCCTTCTGTGGGTTTAACTACAGCTGTGAGGAAAAAAAAGGAAAACATCGTAAAATTAAACAAGAAGGGTGAGTAAGCATTCAGGGGTGAATCGGAGTGATTTAATTCTTTCTCAAACTGCTGAGCTGTCAAGTAATAGGTTGATTTTGGTAGTGGGAGAGGGGAAGGAGTATGGCGTCAGGGTGGGAAATCTGAATGCTTGTGTAGGTGGCTGAGATAGACCCAAAAACAGCACAGGAAAATGTTCTGGCATTTCCTTCCCTCACCCATCTCTCACTCTGGCCTTCCTCACCTGCTCCATCATGCTCGAGTCTCTTGAGAGCAGATGCCACTAATCATTTCAAATGATAGGATATTTTGTGATGTAGGGGCTTACTGTGTCTCAGAGATATTCTAACTGCTGCTATTGGCAAAAACCATCTTTAGCACCATCTCAAGGAAATACTCCCTTCTTTGCTGCAGAGACCTCTGAAGGAAGTGGATTCTCTTATCAGCAAGTTGTACATAAATACTTGGCTAGCTGAGGTTCAGATGTGCTGGATTGCGCCCTCCCAGGGAGAAGGGACAAAACTAGCCACCACAGGGCCTTCAACCCTCAGGACATACCGATAAGCATGTCTGGGCTGATTTCTGATGGCTTCAAGAAAAACTTTTGTAGAAATCTTCTTCCATTTGAATGGAAACTGTCTAATTGCCCTCTTTTGTTCCTAAGCTAAGACACTACCCTTATAGCAAAACACCGGGTGTCACATCCAGTTTAAGCATTTATGGTACAGCACACCCACTGCATCAAGAGTTAAGCTGTTCACAAAGGCCATATTTTAAGCAATTTCCTTCTGACTTAGTCTCCTTAAGAATCACAGGTATACTTGCAGTGGTTTCTTTAGTCAAATCAAGAAAAAACAAAGTTATAAGGGCAAATGATATATTTTCATTTATAAGGATCCAGTTTATGTAAATATCAGGAGGAATTTGGTACTGTTCTTGGAATCCCCATTAATGTTACAGTGCCAGATGAAATGGTTTTTAAATCTTTCCTTACTTTTTCTCAAACTGAAGAATCCTTGATTTATAAGCTCTAAATGTAAAGAGAATCACAGAGATTTTCATAGCAGCAAAAAAAATGCAATAACCTGGATGCCCTAGGGAAGTGTTTTATTTGTTCTGTGGGAGATTTTGTATGGAAAGTCTAGATTTCTTACTTGAAACAATGTTCTGTCAAAGTACTGAGATTCAGCTGTTAACCTTTATAAGGAGTGTGAATATTACAGTAGGGTACACTTATGTTACCCATGGGGCAAAGTGTTCTTTAAATAGAAGTATTCAAAATTTGTTATGAGCATCATATGTCTAAAAGGCTTTGTACAGATTTATCTAGGTATTTAAATTTGCATATGTCAGACATTATGTAAAAAATCTGAAGGAGTAAAATCTGAGATATTAATGAAATATTAACTACTTTAAAGTTTGTTTAGATATGCAGTATTTTAATGTAAAAAAAACCCCTACTTCCGAGTAGGAGGTGACTGGTTCCCAAACGGAAAAAAAGAAGAGATCGTAGATAATGTGTGGTACTAGTAATTGGTGTATTTTGATGTCAGCGAACTGAATCAATGAGTGTTTATACAGGTGGTAACAATCCAGAAATTTTAGCTAAAGAATTAGCTGTTTTTCTAAACTAGTGCTTTAGATTGGTATGTATCCATACTTTCCCTTCTGAGCAGGTTTTCATTTAACCTGCTTTGGATGGAAGAATAGGGCTTTGAACAATTAATTTCTTTTTATTAAAAATTAATCGCTTGGGAAATCTGGAGTTAAAAATTTCAAGATGATACAAATTCTCAGAATTCCCAAACAGGTAATTATATCGTTTTTAACCAGGGAGAGAAATATTACAGTTTGGATATACAGTACTGCAAACCTAGCAGAGTCAAAAATTAATTTTTCATGTACCTTTGAAACTCATAGTACAAATTTCCTACTGGACCTCATATTACATGAGGTGCTTTGCTAAAGCAACCACTATGATGGATCACCAAGGAATGAATATTTCATCAGGACAGTTTTGATTCTTAAAATAATTTCAAAATGCTTCCGTAATATCATTTCTATATAAAACAATTGCAAATAAACTGAAATACTAGACAACTGGTTTCATGAATGTTAGACAAATGGTTTGTTGTCTTTCTGTCACCAGTTCTTCCACTTCTCCTACCTTCTTCTTTTCACAAACATTTGGAGTTTTGAAAAATGTGCATTTTTAGTTAAAAAATAATTTATTAAACAATACTTGAAAAGGTACATTGTAGCCATCAGCTTAATTGTTATTACATATTTATTAACATTTTTACTGGTATTTGAGCACAGTTCACTACATGATTTAGAATGACATTCGACTTTGTGCAAAGCGTGTTGACATTACCTTCACAAAATATTTACTTTTTAATTCTAAATAATGTGACTGCTATTAAGTACATTTTGCAAGATTTCAAATTCTTTTGTAGTGATGTGATAATAAGTTTTGGTTCTGCATCTGAAATTTTTCTATTCATAGAACTTCTCTGAGTTTAATGGAATTTTTTATGCAGGAAGGATTCAAATCATTAAGGACATATATAGAAAGAATAAAACTGTTGCTGATTCTGAACTGAAGGCTGTTGTCAAAATTACTCATGCTAGTAGGCAAAACACAGACCCAGCAAAACAAAAGGTTGAAAATACTAACTTTTTGGATAGAAAAATGAGCTTAATAAGTACAAGTGGATTTACATAAACAAGATTGCAGTCTATTTTGCTTTAGGATTCTTGATTGCTGCATCATCTTCTGCTTATATTTTTAAGAGTCAATTTGCCTGAATTAGCATTGTAGTCTCTGGAAGCCCTACTGGCAGATCCTCAAGAAAGGCAGAGATCCCTATGTCTTTTTCTATATATATATATTCCCATTTAGGCACAATTATCCTGAATTACTTCATTCTGCACTCTATCGAGATGAATTTAAGCGTCAGTGGTGTAAGCATGTGGAGAGTCAGACCCTGCCATTTGGGAACCCATATTTTAGTTGAACTCCAGAACAGAGAATTGAGCTGACTACCTTTGTTTTAATTCCACATGCTTCTCATTTTATCTTCTTATAACTCAGGGAAGAACCCAGAAGCTCTTTGACACACAGGTCCTTCTTCAGGTACTAAGTATACTGGTAGTTCTTGTTTTGTGAATAACATAACAGCAGAGTGCCTAAAACTCTTGGTTTTGCTTAGAAATGTGCAATTCTAAAAGTAGTTCTGGGCCTTTTTTCATGTTACTTAGCTTACTTTGAATATTCCCTTAATTGATTAGATTAGTGATCCACTCATTGTGGTGTGTCTCTGTAATCACTGAAGCAAGGCAGACTTTGATCGATATTTTTTGAAGTGTTGGTAGTGACCTACTGTGGTACTGTGAGTGGGAATAATCCAGACAACAGGTAACCATTGACTGCACCCCACTACCTTGTGTGGCACCAGGCTGTCCACCCCAAAGCAGAGAAACATCACCCCACAAAAAATGTGCCCTCCTTTTCGTTAGTTGTGCATACTTCAGGGTGCTTGAGCTGTACAGTTCTTCTCTTCATTGCTGAGCAAGTTTAGTTTTAAACTGTTTACAGTTCACTTTTGAAATAAAAAGGGAGTAGTGGTAAATATATAAATTATTTCAATGTAACAACAATAAAACTGATTTAGTCTTCTTTCTTCCCCAAGGAACAAAGGAGGTGCAAACCTGGATGTTCAACATTAATAGCTTGGTGGAAGTTAAGACAAGGTGAGAGGAACATGGGAGGAATTTTAACTAACCTGATAACTGCTGATCCATGCAACATTTTTAGGGGTGGAGAGAGATTTGTTTTCTTATGTTCTTTTCTTTTCCCCATCTATTCCTTGTTCAAGCTATTAAAATACTAGTTTAACCAATTTAATCCTATGGTACTTGTGACATCTACATGATGCCGAAGTATAGAGGGTGTGGATGAATCTGTAGGTACGGGTAATTCCATTTGCTGTGGATTTTCATTAATATCCTTCAAGGTAAAGAAGCAGCCCTCAGTTTCTAGGCAGGGATAGTGAAGGAGGAATAAGACGACTCACAGGAAGGATCCTGAAACACCGCCTTTTAGATTTGAGTCTGAAGTCACCACAGTGCGGTTACTCCTGCAAATTAGTTCTGCTGACTTCACCAAAGCCTACACATGCACAATATTTACACATCAAGCCCTCCATATGGTTGGCTGTGCAGCTATCAGACAATTTGAAATTTCACTTCAGCTGTCATGTAGCCGTTGCAAAATTTGCCGCCTGTACTAAGGTCTGAATCTTGGCCAGTCATGCTCATGTGTGTGGGTGCCTAGAGTTGTGCTGTTCAGCATCCTGCGAGTGGCAGGTTACCTGACTTCTCCTCTAACTGCTCAGCATTGCATGATATAAACTCCTGCACAACACAACATACAATTCTCCTTGTGCCTTCCACGCCTTCCCTGTGAATGCAGCTCAGTAGCAAGAGTGAGAGGGTGAGGCAACATCTCTATTAAAGACGTTCTGGTTACTTACGCAGTGAGAGAGAGGCAAAAAAAAAAGAAAAATCGAGGAATATTTTTAACAGAGATTACATCTTGTTCTGCTATTGCAGTTCATGCCTTAGACCAACGGAAGCACAGAAACCTGAGGATGTTCAGGTGCTGGTCCCCCTACTCCTGAGTAGTCTGGACAGAGACACAGATGCTGTTTGCTGTGTTTTTGAGTGAGGTATTATTACTTGTCTGTCAGTAGTCATAATGACACTGCTTTCCCATGGCCATTGAATACTTGATGCCAAAGGTATTTTTAGTTCTGGCAATCCGTTTTTTTTCTGTTTGTTTATTTTTTTCTTGTCATAATTTGTTCCCCTGAGACTTTAAAACTAATTTGACAAGTTAGCCTATGATTTAACATGTTAAAAACTAGAGGTTTATTTATTTGGCCAAATTGTTCTAATACCCTAAATTTAGGACAGGCTTCTCAGCTGATGTTGATGGGCAATGCTTCAGTAGGGCTCTTAAGGCCTGTCTGCACAGATGGGCACAGACAGCTATGAGTTTCTCTGTCCACTCTGTGAGCCAGCCAAAACCAAACTAGCTCTGCTCAGGAAGTGATAGAGCTGCGTTAGCGAGATACTGTGCCCAAGCGTTTATCTGCTGCCTCTTTGGCTGAGTTTCCAGGTCTGAGCTGGCTCTTGTCTGCCTCTCCTGGCAAGTGAATAATAATGTTCATGCCTGGCTCCATTCTTCATCTGAGGAGACATATCTCTGGCTACTGCTTCAAGCTTAGCTCCTGCTACATTTTAGTTCCAGTTCTTTCAATGAATTTTGCTTACATCTGTTCAGTTATCGTTCTGATTCCTCAAATCTTTTTTTCCCTTCTTTCAGTTGTTGTGCTCACAGGCTATTTTGAGGGTGCCCCCCAGCACTCTCCTGAAAGCAGTTTATATCACCTGTGAGCACATCGCTATGACTGACACTGTCCCTGCTGGGGTAGAATACAGTTGCATGTGTGCATGAAGGGATCGAATCCTGGCTCATGCAGAGTGTGCGACTGACTTGTCTCTATCAGGCTGAGAGTAGGCTCAAGGGCCGCCCTTTTGTGTGATACAAAGCAAAACAAATGGAGTGGTGTTGAGTTTTGCTGTTAAGCTCTCTGCTATGCTTTTCACCTTTAAGACACAGGACTCCTCCAATGGAGAGGTAGTGGGGCACCCAGGTTCATCTTTGAACACCTCCTCAGGTTGCTTTGTTTGCTTTAAAACTCACCACCGTTCCATAAACCTTTCCAGTGACTGACTTGAAAACACAGGTGCAGGAAGACATGCTAGCTGCTATATTTGAAGTGAACTTTGAATTCCAAGCACTTTGTAAATAGTGCTGTCATATGTGAGGCTTCTTTTTCTCACCAAAAGCCTGAGCCAGGAGTAAGTACTACTGTGTCCTCTGTAAAGCAAGAGGCCAAGTATTCACACAGTGTGTTCTGTGAGAGATAGTGTGAGATAGTCACCAGTCTACATGACTGCAAGGCCAACTGGCGAGAATATGTAGGTAAGCTGGTTGAGACACAGTGCTAGGAGATGGTGCCATTTATGATTTCTTGAACTCTTAGTGTTTGGGGCAGAGGGACAGTAAGGGGTGATGGACACAGATCCTACTTTCTGTTTTGAATGATCTGAACACGTTGTTTAAAAGAACTGACAGATTAGATGATCACCATGGGAAAGATTTCTGATATGCAAATTGCAGAGAGGAGCAAGCTCTTCATTTTGTCCTGCGTGAATGCAGGCACCTGTGATAGGGACAGACTGTGTAGCTAGAGGAATAAAGTGCACATTGAAGGAAAGAAAAAAAAAATAAAATAAGTGATTTACATGTTAAGTTAAATAGAATTCTCTGTATCTGGAGATAAGGTGATAAGTTAAAGTCAAAAGCAAGTGTTAAGGCAGCAGTGATGATGAAAGAGTGTGCAGTGAAACCATATGAAAGTGTTAAAGAAAGGAAGATTCAGCAGAGTTCCCAGATTTCATAATTTTATTATATTTCTAAGCTAGACAGTGCTTTCAGAGTCTCTTGGGACAGCACCCTCAGCTGCAGGGAAAACAGTATTTTTTTGATGTGACAGATGCTTGGGGAGAAGATGACTAGTCTTCTCAGGTTACTGACCACACTGTCTGGAAAGGGAAAAAAATACTTATTGGTATTTTTCTACACCAAATATAATTTTTAGTAGTGTATTTTATTTGAGAGAGCTTTACCATATGGGTTCTCTATGTTTAAGGGAGACCTGTGTCTTCAGCATAAGGGAATCCTCCCCAAGGCTGCAGCAGGAACTACCATTGCATCTTTCTGACTGTGTGGACCTGCCTTTGCCTGCATCACAGTTCCTTTCTTCTCTAAAAACTGAGGAAATTGTTTCTAGTTTTTGTTTCCGAAAATTGGTTCTCATCCCTAGAAGACATGGAATTTCTGAGATCTGTATTTAGTGATTTTCTGACTTCTATCAGTAAGTTAAACTGGACTTTTTTTCTGGCTCTTTCTCATCAACCTTAATAAACCTGCTGAAATTGGAATTAGACACAAAAAAAAAATAAATTTAAGCTGAGTCTCAATCTCTCCAATAATTAGGTAGTATTAAGAAGGCGGCAAAGCAAAAAAAAAAAAAAAGGGATTTTTATTCTTTGGACCCAACTACTTTTTCTGTTTGAAAAAAAACTCAACTGAACAATCCTTTTTAACTTCACTTAGGGCACAGTAAGGTTGGAAATGCAATTTGGAAACACAGAAGCGTCAAAAAAGGTGAATGTCAGTGCAGCTTTACCAAGTGCAGCAGCATTGTGCCAATTTTGTGCTGGATGAAGATGCAATTTATATGTTGAGTGTGTTTAAAAATGATAACATTACATTTATGATCATTTTACACTTACTGTTGCAGAGTCAAAAGTGAAACAACAAAACCTCACGTAATGTGCATGTGGCAGAAGCCTCCCTATTCACGGTCTTTTCCCATTTTCTCCATCTTTGTGTGCCTGTCATCTGCTGGTGTGCTTTATCTAATTTAGATGATAAGGTCCCTAGGATATCAATCTAATTTTTAATATCTTTCCTCTAAAGTATGGTTGCTAGTTATAATAATGATAGCTAATTAGAAGAAATAGAACATTGACAAAAGCTTTGTTCCAAATGATCTGATATTTCTATTTTGATCAGGTAGGTGGCTGCAAAGCTTCAATTGAGATTCTGCTTCAGGTATAACCTGTGGTACATGGTACTTTTGGGAACTCTCACAGAGGGCATGTTGACACACTCACATGACTAATACTCTCAGTTGAAGCATTTAGTGCTGCACAGCAAAAAATGCTACTGAAGAAAACAAAGGATTCATTGCTGATACACAGAATTTGGTGCTGCTGCTGCTGTTTTTAGTATTACTGTTCCAGATGTTCAAAATGAAGCTTTTGAATGTCAGCTCTGGGGAAATATCCAAAGAGACAAAGAGCACCTAGCTCTGTAACTCCCACCGAGAGTCAGCATGTGTGAGAATGTCGACAATGTTATGTAGAGTAATAAAAAAAGTCCAAACTACTATCTGGGCTCCTGACTTCTGAATTGTTGCAGTGGAGTGTAAAAGTCAGGATGACATAAATGAAGTTCTGCTTAAAGGGTGAGAATCACTCATAGGTACTTTTCTCCAGCTGACATAGGGGGGGAATTGCACGTGCCATATATAAAGGCAAACTGTGGACTGTCTGATTAAGAGAGTGCAGAATGGGGGATTCTGTAGGATGTTCAGTCTTGACTTAGAGGAAGTTGTACATTAAATTATCTTCCTGCAATTCAGTAGCATGTTCCTGAGGCCAGAATTGATGCAAATCTGCAGATTGTTGGGAATCAGTGTTGAAAATTAAATCCCAGCAGATAGGCACACTAGGAACATTTACTTTCCTTTCTACTTGCCTCCATATGAGCTGGAAATTTTGGGGTTTTTTCTTTGCATTGTTTATATCTTAACAAAAAGGAAGCAAGGGCTGTCGTCAGGGTTGATTTACACAGAGAAAGAGGGCCTACAGATTGAGCATCAGATCTAGTGAAGTGTGTCCTGTGTCACATAACCATCCGTCTATCTCCTTTCTTCAGCAAACTGTCTTTCTCCTCCCTTAGGATGTAAGATTTAAATCACATAGGGATACAGGAACTGGGCATTTTCAATGTGGTTTTCTCCTTCCTGTGTGATGACTTTGAAGTCATCTTCTCATGTGCGTTGTAACAGTAAATCATCACAAGGGGAAAAGCGCTCAGCTCTGCTTTTACTTCCAGTAGATCCACTAGAGAACAGCCAGAGAAATCAAAATGATATCATAGTCAAAAAACAAATCCCGCTTTGTCAGGTGGCACAGCTTTGTGAACTTTGCAATGTTTTATGTGAATACTATTTAGTCATCTTTTTCCATGCAGATTCTTAATCACCTCTCTGAAGTTATCTGTATCCCCCAGTCCTTTATCTCAACACTTGTGTGAAAGCCTGTTGCATCTGTCGTCTACTAGTGTCTTTTGACAATTGTCTCTGGGTTTTTTGTTTCCTGCCAGCCAGTTTGCTACAGTTTTTCAGGTTGGCAAGCTTTGTGCTTGTTCAGAAAAATTTGCTTTCAAATATGAAGTAGCCAAGTCTTTATTTACTGAACTTGCACATGAGAAAATGGTTCACTTACCCACACAAAATGGCAAGCAACCATTTGCTTTTAAAATGATGTCCTTTTGTGGCTTTTTCTTATATGCTCATTAAACACTCTGAAGTACCTAGGAATAGAAAAAGGGGATTTAAGATGCTTTAAGAAAAAAGAGTGTTCCTGTTCCATTGTTACTCATTTCTACTTGTTAGTGTGTAGAGATCTCATTCAGTCCTACTGGAATCACTACCATCCAAACACATCATAATAGACAACCCTTGCCCCAGGGATTTGCCAGGCTCAAGAAATCATGGGCAATGGTCCAGAGAAAGGGAAAGCAGAGAAGTGGAATTAACTTGGCTGAAGGTGCCCAGGATTTACTGTGATCTGGAAGAGAAGTAAACGTTTGCCTCTGCTGGTGCCATGGCTCTGTATAATGCTGTAACCCTGTCACGTTGTATTAGTGCAGAGCTGCTACCTCTTGTCTTCATTAAGTGCTGACTCGTGGAGAACATTAGTTACCAAAATTATTTTGTGTTCTATATGTACCTCTTATTAATTTTATTATTTTAATGTTGAATTACCTCCTAGGACTGATATTTTAAAAGCTAGTTAACTCTTAGGCTGCTGGGTTCATCTTGAGGATCTGAGTTCTTTGCAAAAGATTTTTGCATTAGCAGATTTTTGTGACTGGATTGAATTAGAACACGTATTCCACTGCCCTAAACTAGGTACTGGTTGTAAAGCCACATGCTTTGTCAGACGGAACTGCACCAGTGTTCAGGAAATTCTTTTCAGCATAGGGGAGCACAATTCTCCTCTGTGTGCCAGGCTGCAGGTTTTTATCTCTACTGCAACCTACCAGCACCTCGACATTTGTTGTGAAATGGGTGATGAAAAAGAAAAAAAAATAGTTTCCTACTTATTTCTTCTTACTGGAGGACCACTTTTTCCTATGGATCTCTGTAGAGAGAGAGTATAGGCATCGTGATGGTAACCTTTAGATGGCTATACAAAATATTGGCATTTGAGAGGGGGATATTTGAATATATGTTAGAATTGGCAGTAAGAAGAAAATTCTCTGTCCCTTTGCAAAGGTTACTGAAAATCCAGGACATTTCTGTGCTCGCTTTAATGAAATTCATGTGATAAGCTGTATTGTTAAAATGAAAGGACTAAAACCACTAGGCTTTGGTTAGCGAAGTGGTACTTATCTTGTATGGAAATAAACTACTCAAGAACCATGAAAGCCTGGAACCTCTGAAGAACAAGGTCACCAAATTCCCTTTGCTATCAAAGGAAGACTGATGCACAGATACTTTTAAGTACCAATATGTAAGAATGCTGAAATATCTGATCACATTATTCCTCAGTCTACAAATCAAGTATAATAGGCAACACGACTATTGGAGATGCTATTGCCTATCACTATGCAAGCCACATGATCATTGAAGAAACACAGGCAGCTCCCCCAAACATAGGCTCTCAGTATGCTCAGACAGCAGAGGAGGATGGGTGAATTACAGGGCTCTCTGGCAGGCATAGATGACAGAAATCCTGATGCCTGATCAGCACTTCCTTGTACCTGGCAACTCTGCTCTGCTTTTATTTGGAGTATTGCTCCTCCATAACATGCACTGACTCTATAAGGCCTGTTATGACTGCTGGAAAAGTAAAACAGGACAAAAATTTTTTGATTGGATATATGTACATATGTAAGTATGCATGTGTACAAATCCAGTAGCAAACCGTTGTATGTTCTCTATAAAGTTACAATGTAATGAAATGTAAATGTGAGCAGATGATCGCATTCATTTATTTATCTTACCTTCAATATTTATGATTAGGATGACATAAACATTTAGCAAACAAAACTTGCTCAAGTATCTTTATACCTGAAGGAACGTGGCAATTGTCGCATTAAGTGTAATCTAGTGTAATACTGTCTTGATCAGTATCACAGAATCACAGAATGTTAGGGATTGGAAGGGACCTCAAAGGATCATCAAGTCCAATCCCCCTACCAGAGCAGGAACCTAAATGACATCACACAGAAAGGCGTCCAGGCGGGTCTTGAATGTCTCCAGAGAAGGAGACTCCACAACCTCCCTGGGCAGCCTGTTCCAGTGCTCTGTCACCCTTACTGTAAAGAAGTTCCTTCTAAAGTTTAAGTGGAACCTCCTGTGTTCCCCCAAGAACATTACCCCTTGTCCTGTCATTGGGTATC
>VWZK01006535.1:0-153983 GCA_013396935.1 Baryphthengus martii | reverse complement strand
TTCTCAGTCCTTGTCGGTAACGTCGCTGTTTGAGTTTCTCTGGTGCTACTAAATGTCACTCACAGGCAAGCTATTTGTTCCTAATTTATATTTCCCTTAACAGGAGTTATTGTCCCTTCTCTGATTTCAGTTTAAGTACGATGAAGCATTCAAAAAGAACTGTAGTTCATTGTGTGCAGTCCTGTTACATTTCCCACAGGAGTGTAAAAAGACAGAGAGCAAACTCTGACCCAGCTTCATGTCCTCCTACGTATTTGCCTTACAAACCTGCGTGACTTGAGATATTTGTGCTCTTAGTAGCCTGTTTTTGTAACGACCGTAGAATGGGAGCAAGAAGGAGGCTGGCAAAAAGCAGAACAGTTGGACTTGATGTTCTTAAAGGCCTTTTCCAACCTAAACAATTCTCGATTCTAAAAACCTACCAAGAACTGAAAACTGATCACCTCATCCTTGCAGCGTGAGGGGGGTTATTTTGGGGAAAATCTGGGTGAAAGTGTGAAGTGCATCAGAAACACTGAGGGCAGTTACTTTGACGAGTCTGCCCATTCAAATAGTTTTTAGGGCTGAGTCCTTGACTTTTCAAAGAAAGAGTCCTCTGCAGCTGTTTGTATGAGTAGGAAAGGTTAAACAATAAAGCAGAAATACATCTTCATGCTTCTGCTTAGAAATAAAAGGGCTGGGTTTCAGAAGGAACTGTAAAACTTTCAGCAAGAATCGGGCGAACGCTCCAGTAAAATGAAAAGCTGAAATGTGATGGGCGTGTGACGCAAGATGCCAGCTCAGCACTTCCAGGAGTCATGTACAGCTCACATTGCTCTAGGAGAGGAGACCACCCTTGGGATTGGAGCGAACTGTAGCGGTGACCGGCTGGTTTGCAACATACAGGACTTCTCTAGGCTGGTACCCCCTCCACACAATCTTGTCACCCAGTGGTAGCCTCTCTTCACAGCTCTTCACTTTGGGGAAAACAGATGTTCTTTACGAGGACATCTGTAGGGGTGGAAAAATCACGGTGCTTTACAGACCTCAGCTGCACAAGGAAAGGAGAAGAGGAAGAGTGTGCCTACAATGAAGGTTCTTTACTGAGGGTGTTTGTTTTTTCTCCTCTTTCTATAGGTTCAACGTGGGAGAAAACATTACGGCAGATTGGTTTCGAAAGGTAAGCCATAACTTTGTTTCCTTACCAATGTAAAAAGAAAAGGAAGAAAAACTGCATGGACAAGCTTAGGGAATTACTTATTTTAGCTGATTGAACGTATCTATGACCTCAGATTTAGAGAGGAAGTTATGCAGTGTCACGCACGTGTACGTTTAGCTGTTTTGTTTCTGTCCTCTTCTCTCTCCCCAGTCAAGCTGAAGCAACTTATTCACCGTATGAACTTGGCTCATAATGGTTTTTTTGCTGGTGACTATCTAGCATGCTAGGATTGAAAAAGATGACATGCCATTTGGGCAGAAGTCTTACTTATGAATGAAAATATTGCTCTCGCTCATGTTATTTTTTTCCATGAAACGTCGAACCCGTGACATATTAGTTGACAAAAGTAAATGAAGTTGAAAGAGAACCAAAGCTGGCAGAGAGCTATTTAGCATCAGAGGAAAATTCAGAATTCAGCATTCCTCAAGTGCAAGAACTTCTTGCAGCCAAACTTAACAAGGTCATTCTACCAGAAATGTACGTCTCTCTTGGAAATTAAACCAGGCGCTGTGCAGTGGAGAGGGTTCTGATGGTGAGATTCAGTTGGTCAGTCCCGTGTTGATTCTTCTCCACATGAGAGCATATTCTTCTGCTTACCCACTTGAATCAAGTTTTCCTGTTTTCTCTTAGTAGAGCAACTTGAAGTTGCACACCATTGTGTTTGGGGCACTGAAGGCCAGGTGGCAAGGGATTTTTCTTCTTCGTGTTGCGTGAGTGCTTACTGTTCATAGTGCCTGGGGCATCCCAGCAAACCCTGCAGACAATCAGGACTTCCTGAAGTCAATAAATAGCTGTACAAATCATATCAAAGAGAAAAACAATTTCTGGCTTCTTTTCTCACAAACAGAAAACAAGACGCACTTTTCTTCTGACTTTTACCTTGCATAAAGATTTTGTTACAACAGGACTGATGCTTAAGTTTAAATACCCCAACTCCTACCTGTAATTAAGATTCTCAGATCTTGGCAGCAATATATGGAAAGTTTTTATCTATATCATCCTTTTATAGGAGGAGTCTGCTTAGCTAATGCCACTTGAAGAAATAAATTTCTAAACACTTGACTTTCTCTGATCTCTACCTGAAAAAAATGTGGCACCTGGGAGAAAGATTAAGGTTATCTCTAAATAGCTTCCAGGTCTTCAGGAGTTGTACGATGGGCTTGTGGTCTCTTGTGGAAGGTGGTCACCAATCTCTCTTTAAGAACATCTCTTTGAAGTGTTGAAGGAGATACCAGTGTCCTAATGACTAGTAAATCTCTTCCTTTAGGTGATTTTGACAGCATCTCTGTTACGATCCTGCATGAGTATGCACGGGGTCGGCCTGGTTTCCTTGTTCAGCTGAATGTATTAGATTTCCATGTGCAAAAACCAAAGGGCAGTGCTCTTTTCAACAGAGTAGACACAGGAGTCCATGGAAAGATCGTGTTTTGTTGTCATTCTCACAGCCATAAATATTATGTTGTTACGTAGTATTTTGGTTCTTCAAAAGAAACAGAGGAAAGCAAATCACTTTCGAATGTGACAAAGGTCTGTCTTGGTGAAATTTAGCTTTTCAGTGCTACAGAGCTGTCTTTGTAGCTTTGCAGGCCTGGGTTAGTTTAAAAGTAAAATATTACAGAACAAGAAAACCACATTTCCTCCACCAAATAATATTTAAAGGTCAAATTAATTTCTGTTATAAATCTCTTAATGCTAGTAGAATCATTCCTGTAAAAACTTTAGCCAAGCTTTTTTTTTTTTTTTAACAGAACAAACAAAAAGCCATTTTGTTGTGATATGTTTTTATCACAATTTGAAAATCCAGTCTGATATGGAAGACTTACCATTTTTTTTTTAGCTGAGGAATCACGAGCTTTTTCATTTCACAGCTTCCCACCAGTCAGAAATATTTTAAGACTTTAATCAGATCAGGAAGTAAAAAAGTCTCTCCCACTGCCCCATAAACTTAAAAATGCCCCAGTAATATAGACAGCCTGAGCAGAAAATTGCAGTCTTTCATAGTGTCAATATTTAGTAGTCCTGGATAGGTTTCTGATCAAAATTAATTTAAAAAATGTTTCTATCTCAGATTTTTAATATTAGAAATTTTTGGAAGGTTTTTTTTTAAAAAAATTAATAAAGTGTGCTACTTAACCCGTAATTTCTGTTCAACCCGTATGTAGACAGCACAAGGCAGAGTATTGATTGAAAGGAAAACTGTGGTTCCATTTTGTTACAGCATCAGGGTAGGGACTGTGGTTCGTAAACATCAACCTGACAAGATGCAGTGCCAAATCAAAAATCAGACTAGAAATTCCTTATCTGTGACACCTTACTGGCTAATATCAGTTTGGAGATAGAGTGTTTTTAACAGCACTGCCAAAGAAGTTGGATGTCGGTGAAAATTAGACATGCTGAGTTGGATCATTGAGAGGTTCTTTTTAATAGGTTGTGCTTTTTTCTCAGGTTACATCCAATTTGGTTTCCTGATGAGCATTTCATTCAGCACGATCTCATACATGTCTGAAGGGCACTACAGTAAAATGTTGAGTCTTTCATCGCCCCATTCATCTTTTAAGATTACAAATTAGCACCTGCTGGTGCCGTTTGTGAAAAAAAAAATGGAATTTTGAGGAGTGCGAGAATGAATCGATGCCTTGGGTCTATGGTTTGAAACTGCCGGTGGAAAACGGTCATTTTTTTTTAAGCTGTGTTCATCAGAAGTTCTATTTGTGGCAACTTCTAACTTGTGAGACATTTCAAAACAACAAGGAGAACCCACACTAGCTGTCTATGTGCGGTGTATGTACTAGGTGAAACGTGGAGAATTCTTACAGGGCTGAATTACAGCTGAGAAAACTGAGAATATGTAGAAGGGATCCCTGTGCAGATGCTGTTATTGCCATGCTAGTTTGAAAAGAAGAAAGACTTCTGCACCCTGAGAGATTGATTGTTATCCTGGAGTAACTTTAATTGAAGTCATTAACATGGGTGGGGTGAAGGTTGGAATAGACTTGGCTTGCCATAATCATAGAAGCAAAAGTGTTCTCCAAGCAGCTTTTTCGGCAAAGAGGAAACAGGAGAAAGTCCTTTAAAGAAGTAGAACATTTAAGATTAGAGGTTTTTTTGATAGTAATATTTTTCTTACCTTTATTTTCAACACAGCTCTCATATAACATGAATATATATGTATATATACCAGCAATAACAAGTTGATTGGCTGAAAGATCCATGAATTACAAATATACGAAGTCCAGCGTTAACTCCTTTATAGGAATATTTGCTTCATATGGTAGCTGAGATATGGTAGCTGAGATATGGTAGCTGAGATATGGTAGCTGAGATACGGTAGATGAGATACGGTAGATGAGATACGGTAGATGAGATACGGTAGATGAGATATTCTTCCTGTTCAGAAAAAAGCAAGATTTTTAGATACACAATAGGAAAGACACTCAAAGTAACATCCTAAGGAGGAATATGGCTTAAAACTGGAAAATTCGTGTAAAATGTTCCTCTTAATGGGCTGGTTTAGAGTGGATTGAGGAACGGGAGATGCGGACGCTCGGTTTACATTGCAGAAAATTGAGCCCAGCTGATATACAGGTTATGTCAGCACTGCTTTGTGGTTGCGTGATGTTTATTCTGCACTGCTGGAGTGTTTACATGGCTGTTGTCTTCATATCCTGAAAAACAGAGAGGCACCAAGAGATCTGACTGCGAGACTTTTATGTAAGCATTAGATGTGAGCTGAGGATGCTGCTTTTCAGTGCGAGAGAAATTAAAAATGCTGGTGCTTGAGTAAAGTAGCTTTCTCTCCAGGAAATGACTGGAGTTAAGAGCTTTTCAATTACATGGAGCACATGTGGGTTTGAGAGATTTTAATGAAGGTCTTTATGTTATTGATTGGGTTTTGAGACATTACAAATAAGCTCATTGGCACATGCTGCAGCAGTCATCACCTTTGTCCAAGATCATCTTGACTATAGTCCCTGACTGCATTTTCTGCAGAATATTTTGGAGAACTATGAAAACTTGTTAGCTTGTATTATGCTGTCCTACAAGAAATGTGGTTTAAAATGCTGAGCATGAGTGATACCTGCAAGTCAAGCAAACTGCCACTTTGCATGGTGTTTTAATCATAGAATGGTTTAGGTTGGAAGGGACCTCCAAAGGTCATCTAGTCCAACCTCCCTGCAATGAGCAGGGACATCCTCAACTAGATCAGGTTGCTCAGAGCTTAATATTCTTCAATTAACCAAAGCAAGTAGATTTGTGGGTAAGTAGGAAGACTTTTTTTTTTTTGTTGCGTCTGGGGATTATTGGTCACTGTTGATGCATGTCTAAATGACACCCACATAGTCAGGAAAATGTCTGGAAAGCAGTCAGCTCTATTCTGCATTCTTCCAAATATGACTAAAAATATGTTTCAGAAGGCATAGTTCATATCACTGGCTTAAGAATTTTTCAGCCACGCGTAGGACCCGGTGGAAATAGCTCACTCAGACTTTCAAATGAAGTAGTTATGGACAATTAACAGTGACAGTGCTTGTTCCCTGGCTAAAGAGCCATGACCAGCATTGGGGAAACTGCCACTCCCACACTGCAAACAATTAAACCCAACTTTTCTTAAAGTTGTGTTTAAAGTTGCTTTTAAAAAAACCTAAATTTCTCTAATTTGAACCACCAGATGACAGTGTTTATGTCCTTGTCCAATAAGGATTACAGAAATGTCTTCTCCTGTTACATATTTGATGACCTGGAAATGATCTAGTAGTTTAAAAAACTGTAAATGAAGAGCATTGAGCCTCTCAAAACTCGTTGTCCTGCAGGGTTTCCCGTCTTCCTCTTACTACTCTTCTCCATGTTGTAATTTCTAATGTGAGTAGTAACTACTCAGCCACTAATAATGTGTCTATTCCCTTTTTACATTTGTTCCCGTGGTGTGTCTCTTCTCTGTGTAATGCTTTACATTACGGTTCCGCAACACAGACTTAAGAATGATTTAATAACTGTTATTATATGTTAAGTAAATACTGACTGTTTTAAAAAATATATATTTGAAGAATAACAGATGTGTGGTTATTACAGTTTTGGCAGCATTTGATAAGTATGTTTTTCATAATAAATAGCTGTTTCAGTGACATGGAGAAAGGAACTTTTGAGCAGCAAATTCATAGCAAGACGTAATTATCAGTGTAAAAAGCTGACTTTTCCATATGGAAGATAACAACTTTTGATTGAAAGCTTCAAACCGATTCTGAAATGATTGTTATTTTTGTGGCACGCAAAAATTTGTTGTTTAATTCGAAGTCACATGTTTCCATGTGCAAAAGCATGACTTCTGCTGTACGTCATGCTAATAGGACACGTCTGCACCGTTTGTACAGCAGCAACATCTCCGTGGGAAGTGCAACAGGCAGCAGATCCTGGCTCGAGTGATGCTGAGGGTGATGGACAGTGAAAGCTGCTCCTGGTAGTAAAGTACTATGTACTGACTTGTAGGCTTGTTGTGCCTTTCTTTTGGAAAATCTTTTTGCTATTTCTGAAGAATGCTAGTTGAGGATTGGAAGCTTTCACACCTCAAGGAAAGGAAAAGGAGGTAGGAACAGGGAAGGGAGCAAGATTTTCAAGGAAAGAGGAGGAAGAACCCAAAGGTGGCTGTGCCAAGGCTAGACCCCAGATAAGACTGGCTCCTACTAAGATATATTCCAGAACTTCTATGTATTTCTGTAGCTCCTTCGGTTGAAGGATGACGAGGAAGACAATCTGCATTGCTTTTGTCTGAAGCAGCAGCCCCATGTGCCACAGGTAGGGAGCCACAGCTTTCCCAGGAGCAGGTGAGCTGTCATCGCCCATGGATGCGTTTGTGCTCCTCTGTTGGTCTCCGAGAGCAGACGGGTGTCTGCTTTTGCAGCTGCTCCACACATGCCCCTGCTCAGCCTAGCCAAAAGCACTGTGTGTATCTTCCCTACCCCTTGCAGAGACTGAGAACTCAATTTCCAAAACCTCTCGTGATGTGCGGCGAGCGCTGGAATCCAGACGCATCAGAGGCGCTTCCCAAGCGCCTCCTCCCAGGTCTAGGTTGCTAATTAGCCTACTGATGAGCTGTTTTCTCTCTTACCCCCAGCCTTCGATTGCTTGTAACTTGCTGGGATAGTTGATCGGTGCTTGGCCAGAGTTTCTCTGGGTGACACGTAAAGAATAAACAGAAAGGAGAGAATACCACTGGATTCTATAAATATTTATTATGCACAATTGTGGCTTGGAAATGCAAGTACCATATGGTTTTCTATAGTGACATCCCCCCTCTCCTCGCCACGCTCTTCACTGAATTAGTAAAAAGAATAAATAACGCATTTGAAGTGTAAAGTCTTATCCTGATACCGTGTTCCATAATTTCAAGCCCTGTCTCCACATCCAGCTGAATCCTATAGCCCTTCCTTGGGCAAGACTCCCATTGACATCATTTTGGGAGCAGTGCTTCAGCCAGGGGCTGCAAGAGGCTACAAAGTCTGACCCTTGAGAGGTTATTTTAGAAGAAACAGGGCAGTCTGGAATCTGTTTGACAAATACTGAACAATTGGAGTCTGGGAAGACAAGGAAAAATGGGTGAAGTGATGCAATCGGAGGACCGTGGGGAAAGCTCTGCCAGGTAGCTCTTTCACTACTTGGAAAAAATATCTGTGGTGGTGTCCTGGTTTCACTGGGACATACTCCCAGGCCAGCCATGGTCTGCAGGTCATTAGCAGAGTCATTAGATTGGAGTTGTCTGACCTGAGTTGTCTCCAGGTGTATCCCATCCCGTGAACCTCATGCTCAGTATAGAGGGGGAAGTTTGCTAAAGATGAGGGCTTCTTCTGCTCCTCCTTTTCCTTCTGTCCATCCCTGGAGGGTCTCGCTCACCATCCTGCTCTGAGGACTGCCTACCTGTTTATTGTCACTGCTGTGCATTCCCTGGGCTGAGTATAACTTTCTCTACTTTATATTGGTATTAATATTAGTTTTGCTGTTTTGTTAAATCCATTTTCATTTCAACTCGTAAGTCTCTTCTCCTTTTCCTGATTCTACTTCCCAGCTGTGAATGACACCCATTGTGCTTCTGTAGTAGGACTCAATGAATGTGAATTTATTGTGCAGTGATTACAGTGATATATGTTCTTTGAATAATATAGCAGATAAATATAATGTAGGGAGCTGAGGAGGTAGAACTAATTCTTCACCTTCGCTTGGGAGGCTGTGAATAAAAGAACAGCTTATTTCTTATAACACAATTGTTGTGTTCCTGGTGATACCTGTTTAGTTGTTTGTTTATCTGGCTGTCTTCTAATTGATAGGTAGGGATGAAAGGGCAGAGGATCACATCAGAGTAATAGCATTATAGAAACATTTAGTTTGGAAAAGACCTTTAAGGTCGAGTCCAACCATTAACCCAGCACCTAGGTCACCACTAACCCTTCTCCCTCAGGACCACATCTACGTGTCTTCCAGGGATGGCGACTCCACCACTGTCCTGGGCCAGGCCTTGACAACATTTGAGAAGAAGAAATTTTTCCTAATGTCCAACCTAAACCTCTCCTGGTGCAACTTGAGGCTATTTCCTTTTGTCCTCTTTCTTGTTCCTTGGGAGAAGAGACGAACCTCCACCTCACTACAACCTCCTTTCAGTGAGCTGTAGAAAGCGAGAAGGTGTCCCCTGAGCCGCCTTTTCTCTGGGCTAAGCATCCCCAGATCCTCACAAGACTCGTTCTCTAGACCCTTCACCAGTTTTGTTGCCTTTCTTTGGACACTCTCCAGCCCCTCAATGTCCTTCTCGGAGTTAGGGGCCCAAACCAGAACTCAATATTTGAGGTGCTGAGTACAGGGGGACAATCACTGACCACACTATTTCCAACCCAAACCAGGTTGCCACTGGTGTTATTCATGGAGGGCTTGTGTCATGTCCTTATCTCATGGAGCGATGGACACCGAGCGGTCTCCAGGTGCAGGGCTGCACAGGGTCCTGAGTCCTGGGAGGACAGGGGAACCACGACTGCTTTAACTTAATTTTCAAAGCTTCCCTCGTTTTGGTACTTCGTGGTGGTCGGGATTCTGGAATTATGTGCCTGTGTGTGCTAAGTATTTGTGTTGTTTATCGTGTGGGGAATGGGGAAAAAAAATGTGTTTTCAGTTTCATTTGATATATGCTGCGTGCCTGAGGTTGTGTCTTAAATTGAGTTTTCTTCGCTCCTCTGACAAAAAGTGAGACTTTGAAATAAAAGTATTGAGTTACAGGGAAAGCCAGAAAAAAAAACTGGATTATATTTGCAAAGAACAAAAACATTGTTTAGAAAGAGGAAAACTGATGGATTTTCCCCCCCTAATCCTGAAGTCTTTTAGTTAGTATTAAACAGCAAATAGAGACACGTTAAATCTCCTTTTGAACCAGGTTAACTTTATGGATTTTATTCCAATGTCCACTTTTATTCCATCGTTACTGCAAGTGGTGTGTAGTCACTCCAGCGTGTCCAGACACAAGTCACTGTGAGTAAAACTTTTTCTGGTTGCCTGTTAACAAGCAATTCCCTGTATTGGACGTGCCGTAGTAGCCTGGGAGGTAACCTAATCCTGTTGCTCCCACTGAGAAGGAAATAATTTCAGGACACCCGCCCTCACCCCTACAGCGAGCATAATCTGAAATTAGATCAGAACTAATAAGTCTCCCGTTTTGGACTATTATCCCATTTACCACTTCAGTTTCATGGTGTCCTCTGAAGAATGTCTGCTTTTAACTCCAGCCCTGGGCTGTATCCGTAAAGCTGGGCAGTCATTCCAGTTTCAGGGTGGTTTGGTTGCCGGCGTGGAATGACCTTCAGGGAGGCTCTGTCTATCCTAAAGTCACTCTTTTTTGCTGTACCTTGTTTATTTTTTTTCCCTAGCAGTGCAGGGATGTTTGCAACCAGCAGTTTCTTTGTCAGGTGAGCAAGTACCCTGCTCTCCAGTTGCAACTACAGCATCTGATGCGGTTAAATCCTGAGACTCTTACTTAGAAATCGATTAATCTGATGATTTTTCAGAGATATGGGTAATACTCTGTTATTTGCCCTGTAGAAAGAGGTCTGGAAGTGCTGGTTGGCAGCAGGCTCAATAGGAGCCAGCAGTGTGCCCTGGTAGCCAAGAGGTCCAGCCCCATCCTGGGATGAGAGAGGGAGGTGCTGAGCTCTTCTTCTTGGGATCCAGGGACAGAATGTGTGGCAGCGGTTCAAAGCTGCATCAGGGGAGGGTCAGGCTGGCTTTAGGAATCATTTATGTACCAAGAAGGGGTTCAGACCCTGGAAGAGTCTCCCTGGAGAGGTCGTTGATGCCCCAAGCGTGTCAGTGGCCGAGAGGCATTTGGATGATGCCCTTAACAACGTGCTTTAACTTTTGGTCAGCCCTCAATTGTTCTGTCAGTTGGACTGGATGATTGTTGTAGGTTCTCTTCCGTTCTTTCCTCTACCACTGATCCTTTTAGTGCACTTTTAAAACTTAAGCTTATTTTTTAACTCAAGGTAATTGTAGGAAAGCTGACTTTTGACAGATGCCATTTGCCTAAGTTTTGCAATATACTGTCATTCCTTTCACAAACCAGGCACGTTCTTCCTTAATAATGTCACAGAATATTTTTTTAATATATTGCTAATGATGGTTTTCTAGTCTTTGTGCTGCACACACGAGACAGTAAAGAGTTTCACTAAGTGGTATTTTTTTTTAGTAGAAGCTTTTCAGGAGACGATCACCATATGGCTAAAACCACTTAGACTAGTAATTGCTTCCTTAATTACCGGCTTTTCTCCAAGCTGTCCTCATTAAAAAAACTGATAAAACTATCTGTCATGAAATATGTCAACATTCACTAAAATTAACTTCGTTTGTTTTGAGCAGATTTAAGAGACTTTCGAGGTTTTAATCCCCTGCTTTTCTGTTTATGCAATTATCTTAATGGTAACGTAAACAATCTCTACCTAAAATAATTACAGTAATCATGGCTGTTCTCTAGAGTACATCAAAGTAATATGCCAGGAAAGGTATTTCCTCTGGGTTGATTGCAGTTGCTTTGACACCTTCCTTTTAAACTACAGTGAAGGCAGCAGGGCGAATTNTTATTGTACCAGTCTTCAAGGGTGTATCTTGTGAGAGCAAAAGTTATGGAACCAAGGTGAAAATTGACTGTTAGTGGCATAAATAAATAACTAGATTTTGGAGAATGTGGTCGGTTCTCTGGAACTTTGAGAAATCGAAATTCTCTGTCTTAGAGAGTATTTGGATATTTGTCGGAGAGAATTGGGGTATTTGTCAGAGAGAATTCGGATAGTGATCCAAGATGGACGTGACACCAAGTAGTCCAGAGGAAAATCACACTGTTTGTTACCGAGTACAGTTGTGTGATCGCTGTGTTTTAAATCCTCTGCATGGATAGGCAAGAAGTCTAAAAACCACTTGCTTACAGAAAGTGTGACAGTCCTGCTTCTGTTTGGCCTTCTGTGCACCCACCAAAAGATCTGGTGTGCAAACATCCTGGGGGCAGAGTTCTCATCATTGTGTTACGTACCTGTGATAAATCTCAAGTTCAGCTCTGTGTAGATGAGAAACACGTCAGCATTATTAATTACAAAACGCTTTATGAATAGGCAAGTTTCCTACTATTTTTGTTTGTTTGTTATAGGGTTGTCAGGCCTGAGGGATCAAAGAGGGTTTGTTTTCCAGTTCTAATAAAGGCCCAGCAGTGTTAGTAGACATTTGCCAGTGGTTCTGCTTCAGAGAATCATAGAATTGTTTTGGTTGGAAGAAACCTTTAAGATCATCAAGTCCAACTGCTAACCCAGTATGGCCAGGGCACCACTAACCTCTGTCCCTCAGCACCACATCTCCACAGTTTGGAAACCCCTCCAGGATTGGGGCTCCACCAATCCTGGGCAGCCCTGGGCAGCCTGGGCCAAGCCTTGACAACCCTTTCAGGGAATAAATTTTTCCTAATGTCCAACCTAAACCTCCCCTGGAGCAACTTGAGGCTGGTTCCTCTTGTCCTATTGCTTGTTCCTTGGGAGAAGAGCCTGACTCCGCCTGGCTCCAAGCTTCTGTCAGGGAGTTGTGGAGAGCCAGGAGGTCTGCCCTGAGCCTCCTTTCTCCAGGCTGAACAGGCCCAGCTCCCTCAGCTGCTCCTCCTCACTAGAGACTCTGTCTTAGAGAAACTTGCAGTGATAGCAGGACTGCTTGGTTCCAGGCATATTTTGGCCAATTTGCCGAGTTCGACAAATGAGTTACGGAGAGTCTCTTTACATTAAAAAAAAAAAAAAAAAAAAAAAGAGGGGCATTCTTGCATTCTGGGAACATTAAAAATCGAACAATTTATCATTCCAAACCATTTGAAAACATCAAAATAAGATCTATCAAGTACCTGAGTCACTTCAGGAGTTGGGTTTGTAACTCAAGGATCTTGAACATTTTATCTGTGATCTTTTTGTTGCAAGTTCTGGGAACTGAGCTGAATCAACGCTGTGCTTCCGGGATTCCAAGTGAAAGCGCTGCCGAAATCTATTTCTTCTGCAGTATTTCAAAAGTCAAAAGTCTACTAATTCTTTTCCCTGTTCGTTTTTGGGAGGGTTTTGTGCTTTTTTGTTTGTTTTGTTTTGTTTTTTTTTGACAAAAAAGCTCCACTTTTGCTGAAAATAGCCTTAGAATCAAGCATATTAGGAAGCATAGGACTAGTATAGTAATTTTACTACATAAAGCATTCTTCCTTCATGCTTGCAAAAAATGTTAACTAAAACAAAAATACTGGGGAGAAATCCATGTAAAATTTCTCCTGAGCTGTGCTGTAGTTAAACTTTATAGAAACTTTATTGTTGCTTTTTCTTATACCACACCGTGGGGAGCTGACCTTTTACGTTACCTTGTGGCTTTTGTACCTGTTTTATCTTTTGTTCTTGAAGAAAAGTCACCTTTGAAATACACCCTACTTGGAGAAGTCTTTCAAACAAAGCTGAAACTTATTTATTTATCAGGATAGAAGAAGGTTGCTTAAATACATCTGACCATTTCTCTAACAGTAGAGCGAAGATGTGTTTAGAAGCCAAGCCAAATACTTTTATAAAGTTACTTTCCAGTGCTTCCGACCCTCTGGATGGCTTTTGGCAAATGGAATAATTTAATAGACCAGGACAAAATGGGAATTAATATGGTCTTATCCGCTGTTTCCAGTCTTAAAAATAGGTCTACTAGAGCCATTTGGATCAAAACAGAAGTTCAAATTTTGCACTTTAGGACTATCTCTCATTGCAACAACTTCGTAATTCTGCATGTTAAATTAAGGACAGACCTCACGTGCAGAAGTCACTTTAGGCGTGAGAAGTGCTGGGTTTGTAGCATGGAAATATAAACCCATAATTTTGGGCCCAGTGAAAATTTTGATTTCTAGACAGAATGGCAGTATCTATAATTTTTAAAGATCTTGGCCACTTATTTGTGGCCTCTTTGAAACCGCTGACTGTTTCCCAATATGCCTGTGAAGAGGTGCCTGGTACTAGATATACTCGGATGAAGATACTGAAGATACTTGTGTTTCTACATGTAGTATTGTTTAGCAAGAAACAAGAAATCATTTTCCTTTTCCTTGCTACATTGATTACTTCTGTTGCAGATATAAAAATATAAGCCGTGAAGTATTTTCATGGCTTTTTTGCTGTTGTCAAACTTAGAGGTAAATAGATAAAAATTGACTGCCAAAAATAATCATGAATACCTTCAAAGTGGAACGATATAAAATTAGTATTATTTTTCTCCTGGTTTCTAACCTGCAAGAATGAAGTTACTTCGTATCTCACAGCTTTTCTTCATAGCTATGAGGGCTGAAAATGAGTTTGTGTATTCTTTGTGAAGAAAAGTTGGTAACCCTCACAGTCACATGGCTGCAGAAGAGGAAACTTTTCTAAGAATAGATGTAACTTCTAACTTTGCAACACTAAATGTGTAACGACACCTCACAGAATCACACAGAATGGTAAAGTNTGAACTGAGGAGCCCAGAACTGGACACGATGTTGTCCAGAGATGGCCTCACTAGGGCAGAGTAGAGAGGGAGGAGAATCTCCCTCGACCTGCTGCCCACACTCTTCTTCATGCCTCCCAGGAGACCGTTGGCCTCTTGGCCCTGAGGGCCGATTGCTGGCTCATGGTGAATTTGTTGCCCACCAGCACTCCCAGGTCCTTCTCTGCAGAGCTGCTTTCCAAGTCTTAAAAGGAGAATGGTTTCAGGCTCCCTTGTCTCCAGCCTGCTAGCCTGGTTTCTGCGCTGTGAGAGAGAATCGAGCAGCTGTTAGAGATCTCATTCTGGAAGCTGCAGAGAACCCAAGCACCCTGGTGAAAGCAGTCATACAGGTTTTATATTTATTCCATATTGCTGCAAACGGCAGCGTAACTTCTTCTGTGTCTGTCATCTCTTCCCTCCCACTGTCACTGTAGTGCCATAAAATCTCTTTCTTCTGCTTCAGCGGGTAAAAAAAACAACCTCCTTTGATTACTTCTTATTTATTTGCTGTCTTCCTGTAGCGTAAGTGTATGTGTGTGTGCTTGCCATCAGACTGCATCCCCCTGCTATGCGATGACATTGGCAAGTGGTTCCACGATGGAAAGATTCATTGCTCTAGCAGATGCAGTTGTCAGTGAACAGCCTCATCTGCTGTAGCTTTTAAATTAAAACTCGTCAGTGAAGAGAGGAAAGCACGTAAATGCAAATAAAACCAAGGATAAAAAGTCGTACAGTGATAAAAAATTAAAACCTGATACAAGAATATGTTTGTCAATTCTCTAATATTATTCTTTCACGTTCATTTAATGATTTTCTTCCAGCTGATAGAGTTTTTAAATTAAAAACCTAATCTATTAAAGTAAAAAACTGATTAGCTTTGTATCTAAAGCATGTTCCTCACAATACACTAGTTGTAGCAACCTCTCTGTGCATGAGTCCTAAGATACCTTTGAAGTGTTGTTGAATACTCCTCTTTTTTAGAGTTCTGGATATGCTCAGAGTGACTGGGAAACTAAAAGAAATAAAATCAGGTACGTGAAAGCCTTTTCCAGATGCAAAAAGAAAAAGAAATTAGCTGAATCAAGAGAAAATTTTAGTAGCTTTTGAGTATATTAAAAAGGAAGATTATTATTAAATGCTCTGGGCAAATGGTGAGGTAATGTGAAAGAGTAGCGTAAACTGGTGAATAATTAATCAGAAAAAAATAGAGAAAATGAGTGAGGTTTCTTTATTTCAGTGTTGAAAATTTAATCTAACCCTGGAAGAGAGCTCCGTAGTATAGGATTTTTCCCTTTTTTTTTTTTTTTGGTCACGAGTAAATGTTCTGCACCGACTCTTCCAAGCAGCCAGTAAATATTCTTTTCCATATGCATAGGATGAGAAAAATGGAGCGGAGGTTAACACCCCCGGTTCCCTGGGGACTCGTGTGGCCTCTGCTATGTACCATTATTTTGAAATCTGCGTGAATTATGGGAGCTTGCTGAGAAGCCAAGCTTTCCCTTCGTGGGCTACCATTCAGAGGAGGAAAAAGACATGTGGGAGGAAAGAAGAGATGCGAGACTTGATGCTCACATCTGCTCCAGTTCAGTGCTGCTAGAAATCAGATCGGTCTGCCCCCGTATTTCATTTCCTTCAGTAATCTTGACCAATAATTTATAATTGGTATCAGCTGATCATCTGGCTCTCTCTTTCCACGGCAAAACGAGTGAGCAAAGAACTTTATCCTCCTCCTCTTTGCTTTCCAAGAGACAACAAAACTTTGAAAGACAAAGATCTCTATTAATTTTTAATGAAACATCCTCCTAGTCAGACTCTTCTCGTTAGTTCTGGTATGGTTTGATTTTTGGGGAGAAACTGCTTCAGGAATCCTCGTGAGCTGAGATACAACTTTGCTACTTGCAGGCAGCGTCATTACGATTTATTTAATTTTTTTACCTGGTGTATCAGCTTTCTTCAAGTCTGTGTTCTAGGTGAAGGTGCTTGGAGAGGACCTCTGGAGAGCAGTTCCTGGGTTGGAAATAACACACATGCTGCCACATCCCCTTTGCAAAATCATACTCGTAGACCAGACCCTCATCTCCAGCTGCTCCTTCAGTCCCGTCTCCGCTCTGGGACTCAACTCCAGCAAAGCTGATGTTTTGCAGAGACGATGAGTAGAATTCCAACTGGAGCAGCCAAGGAGGCTTGTGGTGCCATTCCCACTTCTCTCCCACTGGGAATGGTACAAGCTCTCACTTGGCACCTTTTCCTCACACGCGGTTCGATTTTGCGCACGCTTGCAAAACGTTGATTGCCCGTTCAGTTTATTATTATTATTATTCATAATAAGACCATGTTTATTAATATTATTAATAATCAGACCATGTGAGAACCATTAATTAGTGAGCAGAAAGAGGGTGATCCCTCTTAATATGTTCAGTGAGGAGTCTGAAACCCAGTATTGGCTCATTTCTAAGGTAGACAGCGTTGTAGTCTGTGGCAGGAACATGACAATAATTCAAATTGCTGCTTTCAGACAGAAGTAAGAAAAAAGTAAAGGTGCACCAAGGATTTGCTGCTGGAATGAGCGTTGATGTGGCCTCACCTCGAGCGCTGTGCATTGTTCTGAACCTCACCATTTAAGAAGGATGCGAAGGTCCTTGAATGCATCCAGAGGAGGGCAACAAATCCCGTGGGAGGTCTGGAAGGAGAGGAGTGTCCTGTGATGAGTGGCTGAGGACTTCGTGTTTGTCCAGTCAGGAGAAAAGGAGGCTGAGGGGTGACCTCGCTGCTCTCCGCAGCTTCCTGGAGAGGGGACATGGAGAGGGAGGTGCTGAGCTCTTCTCCCTGGGATCCAGGGATAGGATGTGTGGGAATGATTCAAATCTGCATCAGGGGAGGTTCAGGCTGGCTTTTAGAAGCGTTTCTTTACTGGGAGGGTGGTCAGACCCTGGAAGAGTCTTTGTGGAGAGGTGGTTGATTCCCCAAGCCTGTCAGTGTTTGAGAGGCATTTGAATGATGCCCTTAACAACGTGCTTTAACTTTTGGTCAGCCCTGAATTGTTCTGTCGGTTGGGCTAGATGATTGGTGTAGGTACCTCAGCTACCTCCCTGGACAACCTGTTCCAGGGTTTCACTACCCTCCTCGTAAAGAACTTATTCCTCACATCCAATCTAAATCTGCCCTTCTCTAGTTTAAAACTGTTGCCCCTCGTCCTGTCAGTCCAGACCTTTGTAAAGAGTCCCTCTCCAGCCTTCCTGCAGGCCCCCTTCAGGTACTGGAAGGTCGCTATAAGATCTCCCTGGAGCCTTCTCTTCTCCAGGCTGAACAAGCCCAGCTCCCTCAGTCTTTCCTTGTAGGAGAGGTGTTGCAACCTGCTGATCATTTTCGTGGCCCTCCTCTGGACTTGTTCTTTCACGTCCACGTCCTTCTTGTATTGAGGGCTCCAAAACTGGACTTCATAGTAACTAAAGGTAAGATTTTATACCTCAGGTATGTTCTTTCTAACTGCAAGTGAGGAGAAATGTTCTCTGTGCTCAGACAATTGTGTAATTTCCACGTAGAATTCTTGCGCTTCTGAAGCGTGTTTTTGCGTCGTGTTGATCTGCTCAGCTGCCTCGGCAACAGCGTAAGGTCTTCTCAGAAGTCATCTCCGTTCAGAAGGAATCTTATTTATCCGAATGTTTGCGTTAGGTTTTTAGGTTGCTCGTTTCCTGCCACCCCTCGTGCTTATTTTCTTTTCGGCTAAATTAATTCCGGCTAAATTTTCTCATGCCATTTAACCTGGGGATTCAAAGGAAACGACCATCTGATAGAAGCTATTTTATTGCCTGCGTCGATCGAGCGCTCGAGTTGTGAGACCGTTGTCGGTGTTTTTCTTGGCACGGCCCTGCCTCCTGCAGCACAGTGGTAGCTGGGAGCAATGCAGTGGTAAACCCACCAGCAGCAGAATGTGAGCCAGTCTTTGTTTTAATCTGGAGAGCAATCAGCGTTGCAATTAGTATCCAAAAACTCTCTAGGATGCATGCTTAACGGCTTGGCTTTGTGTTTTATTTTGGTTTTGTTGGATTCTGTTCGTGAATAAATCACGTGTGCTTGCCAAACAGCAATTGGCACACTCAACACAAGGAAGCCTGTGGCTGGTGGAGGAGAAAGTACCATGTACAGGGTCGGCCAGCCTGCTGCAGAGTGCTGACAAGGGGCACCCAGCTTGGAGTTAAAGCGGGGGCACTTCAACTCCTCCTTGCCCCATCTGGATCTGAGCAGTCCTGTCCTTTCCAATGCTCAGCCAAGGTAAGAGTCTCCTGCACCTCAGGGAGGTCTTTGGTGGCCACGTATCCCAGCCATTGAGGAGATCATAGAATCATGTTGATTGGAAGAGACCTTTAGGATCATCCAGTCCAACCATTTCCCCATCCCTGCCAGGGCACCACTAACCCCTGTCCCTCAGCACCACATCTCCACGCCTTGGAAACCCCTCCAGGGATGGGGATGCCACCGCTGCCCTGGGCAGCCTGGGCTAGGCTTTGACAGCCCTTTTGGGGAACACAGTTTTCCTAATGTCCAACCTAAACCTCCCCTGGAGCAGCTTGAGACCTTTTCCTCTTGTCCTGTCGCTTGTTCCTTGGGAGCAGAGCCTGACACCTGTGGCTCCAGCCTCCTGTTAGGGAGTTGTGGAGAGCCAGAAGGTCTCCCTTGAGCCTCCTTTTCTCCAGGCTGAACAAGCCCAGCTCCCTCAGCCGCTCCTCCCCACACTCCTGCTCCACACCCTTCCCCAGCTCCGTTGCCCTTCTCTGGCCACGCTCCAGCCCCTCCAGGTCCTTCTGGGAGTGAGGGACCCAAGACTGAACACAAGAAGTAACATCTGGGTCACTGGGCCATTCAGTTTGCCGCTGATTTCTACTGCTCTTCTTTTTTTAACTTGATACTGTAAAATTGAGAAGTGCACCAGAGGTAGATCAGGATGTTTCCTTTGGCCGTTTTTAAAGGAAATCAGCTGAGGGGGCTGAGGAAAAGTGTTTCACACATGCCCCTGATGGCTGCATCCTGCTTCCCACAATGCCCGTGTGTTTTTACCTGTAAACTACTGCCATTTTCAGGCAGATGATGATGGGGAAGGTTGGATTTTACCTTCTGTCCTGTCCTGCTTGGTGCTGTGAAGAGGAGGATGGGCGTGTCCGAAGCAGGCGGGATAGACTGGAACCTGTTTCACATGAAAGAATTGAGAGTCTTGGTGGATGGTCCTGTCCTTACAAACATGGCACTTGGATAATTTGGAATTAGGAATGGGGCTGGGCATAGTGGCAGGGTCCCCTGTGTCCTCACTGAAGGGCATTGGGAAGTCCAGTTCAACCCTTGGCATTGCCCAGTGGCTGCGTGCCTCTCCTCTGTAATCTGGCGTCGTAAAATGACAGTAATTTCCAATATTACTTGCTATAATTGGAGGAAATATTGTTCCCTCCCCATCTGCAGCTGACTGGAAAATCTAGAGGCGTCTCTTATTTTCTGTGATGATATTATACGCTGGCTGTAGAATGAAATATAAAGTAGTTTGAAATGCTGATCTGTTCCTGCTCCAACCAGTGAAGTCTGCGGAGAGAGGGATGTGTTCCCAAGTCATCGCTGCGTGTCAACCCTCTTCGGTCTTTTCAGCACTTTCTTGTAGTCAGGAATGTCATGGCACATATGGATATCTGTAGGCCTTTATGTAAACACTTTGCTGTCAGCCACTCCAAGTATTTACGAGCGTTTCGGGCAGATTGAACTGGGAGCTTTTTGCAGTGATTATGGAACAGTGAATTTGTGCCTCCGCTGAATCCCTCTGTGATATGTGCCTAAGGGAGAAACGTACGGATCGCAGTGGAAAAATTCTTTGTAGGTGCCAGCCCAACACCCACCTACAGCTGAGGTATCCTCAGGCCTCTTCTGCTCACTTTGGCTCTGGGATCACATTCCCTAAAATAATTTCTGCTGCGGACGAGCTCATCGTTTCCACGGGGTTGGTGTGCGCAGCACCGTGGGTGTGGAGGGGAACGTCCTCCCTTCCCCTTGGCTCTGCAGCATCGGTCCTGCTCCCCGTTTGGAGCTGTGGGACACGGGCAAAGCGAGCTGGATGTTGCACTGTCAGAGTCTGACAGGAGCACAGCCGCGCACTTTGCATGATGGCCGCTAAATCCCGGCTAAATGTTATATCTTGGGCGTGCTGCCCCGGGCAAGCTGGGATTTGCCCTTAATTAGAAAATCAGTGAGCAACAAGAGACAGTGGGTGCTTTTAAAAAAAAAAAAAGGAAAATTGGAACGAGCCAATGTTTTACATATTGCACGTACCCGTGATTTCTTAACGTCGAATGTTTTAGGCAAGCAACGAGGCACCAAGAAGTTGGCAATGATGTGCGTTGGGTTTCAAAGAGCTGCTTGCTCGCTCAGCTTAGCAGTGTTTGGAAAGCAGATGTTTGGTTCATACGTGGTTGAAGCCCTTTTGCAATACAGAAAGCGTTCTTCGTGGCGAGCTATCTTTCCTGAGAGAGCGGAGTGTACCTTTGGTTGCTGAATCCATGCAGACAGAGCTTGTAAGCAGTGATTAAGATTTTACAAATCCTTCGGGAGCCCTTTGAACTTGTAGGTTGGGTAGGTCAGTGCATGCTAAATAGTTTTATAGGTAGCTTCCTATGCATTTTTTTGCTTCCCTTTTCCTCCCACTCTCTCACTTGACATGACCAAAGTTCTCTCCAAGTGCAGCTTCAGGTGTTTTGGGTAAAACACACGGCATGCTCTGTGGAAATTGAGAGGATAGTCGCAGTGAGAAGGTGCGGGATTGAGAGTGATCGTGCATAGCCCTGGGGTATTCATATTACTAGATTTGTATTTTATTTTTGTAGCATGGTTTATTTTCAATCTGTGGGTGAGCATGAGGTGAGGAAAGGGCTAAAGGCAGACCTACCAGTGCTCAGCAGCTCGCTTTACCCACGGCAGAGGTTTACCCTGAGGGTCACATCAAGGTTGCTGTGTGAACCAACATCACATCTAACTTGTCTTTTGAACCAGTAGGGACCAGTTAAGTGTGAGTCTTCTAAGTACAGAGACAGCCATTTCATCCTCAGTTCAAGCTGAGAGAGGACAAGGGGGTGATTCAACTGGTTTCCAGCTGCATCCATCCCCAAGACCCACTTCCAACAAGGATCAGCAAACACATCTCTAAGGGCAATATGCTTTCTAGCCTTTGGTACACTCAATTTGCTGCTATTTTGGGATCACAGGAAGGATCCTGGTGATAAATGAATCCTTCCCAGTACCACATAGATCTGTGTGCTGCTGCCAGTCCACATTTCCAGGGGACCATGCTTATGATTCTTGGGTGTGGTTCACCTCCAATCCAGGTGATTACAGTTGCGGGCGAAACCCATGGGCATTGTGCTGCACGTGTCTATGGTGATGCATAAATTACTCTGAAATATAAGATCCACTTGGGCATCCAAGATGTCTTTCAGTGACCCAACAAGATGAATGGAAAATATTAGCATCCGTGCATCTCTTCCTTAGTTTATCACCTGTAAACTGTTCATGATGTGCCACCTAATTGCAGTTTTATTAAATCAATTAATTGGAAAGTAAATGGTGATATAGGAATCCCTGGAGGGGATAAAAGATGCTGTGAATAAGGCTCTTAAGAAATTTTTAGTACTGTGATAAAAAATAAAGTTTAAAATACTTAGTTTACCCGGTATTCACTATAAAATCTAGCTTTAATCTGGAGACATTGTTTGATTCATCGTTTTAACGTGAGCTTAATCTTGCTGGTGCTGAATTAACTGGAGTTCTGTTTTTTTGTTGTGGTTTTCCTTGTTTGTAACAATATTAAATATTTAGAGCTTGATGACTATTAGTTTTCATTCTCTATGTGGAGCATTTAATATATTATTACGCATGTTGCTTTGCATGGTATGTTACTAGATATTTTACTTTTTTGTTTTTTCTATTGCAATGTGAATTCTAGTAGCTCTGCTGCTTTTCTGGTTTTATTCTGTGAATCTGAACTAAAGAGGCAGGTTATATACCTGCTGTTCTAAAGACAAAATCAGACTAGGTAAGAGCATTAACACTTACTGTTCACCAAAACTTTGTGCATTCGGTAGAAGACGAATATTTCTAATTTGTGAGAAGTGATTATTCTGGAAGGCAACAAAAATGAAAATTTTATTTTCAGAAAACTGAAATGCTGATTATTTTAGAGCACTAAGCAAGGATGTAATGTTTAAATTAGGCTGGCTTTGCTTCTTCAAGGCATTTGGGTTTTGTTTGACTGCTAGTGAGTGTATGTCAAGTAGGAGTGTTCTCAATGCAGACAAACTGGGAAATTTTGCCTAGTAATTTCTCTAGCACTAGTGAACTTCACAAATGGACCAGGGGCTCACAGTCCTAGAAGAAGTCTGTACAAATCCAGAGCGTGAAGGTGATCTCTTTCAGAAGTAGTTTAAATTTAAGTTATGCAGCTGAAAACAGGGCAAGACAGATTGACTGGTGAGGGAACTGCTGTGTTAGGAGTCTGATGATAAAACAGTTTCACATATTGATGCAAAAGTCATAAAATCCCTTTTTTTTTTTCTTTTTCCCCCCCCAGAATTTTTTTTTTTTTACATAGGAACTCTTGCAACCTTGGCTGTAGTAGTCCCTTGCCTTAAAAAATGTATGCAATGTAATTTGCTTGGTCGAAAGAAGGCAGAAAAATGTTTCAACCCCCTGACTTTTTTGGGGGAAGGGAGAGGTGTGTCTCATTTTCTTCTGCCTCCTGTGAGAACAAATGAAAGAGGGGGAAAATCATCTAAAGCTGCTGTTTGCTGTAGTTACGTTTCAGAACTTGTTTCTGAGTGAGTTACAAGCTTCAGTCAGAAGTATCTATTACAATTAAAGTTGCCCTGTAGGTAAAGAATTATTTAGTTTAGGTGAAAAATTATCTGGTTTAGATGAATAAGTGATGCCATATCAGTTATAGATCAAGGGCTATGACCAATTCATTGTACACTGGGATTCTTGCAGGGATTGAAAAAAAGCTGTTTCTCAAGTTGATCTCCTGAATAGGTTTCCTGTGCTTCTAACTTCGACATGAGAGAACCTCTTCTGGAGCAAAGAGCACAATGTGTGGACTGTTATCAAATCCAAAGCAGGACCATGTGTGAATGCACAAATAAAGTGAGAAGTGTTTGCAGAATGATTGCAGTATTTGCCATTCTTTTTTTGTCCTGCCAGAGATAACAAGTGAGAATAACCGATTTTTGTTTTAGCTGGTGCTGGGAAAAAAACTGGGGAGCAAATTGCTTGGGGTCGAATGAAGCAGTTTATTATTCAGCGTTGCAGAAGAATATACATTTCTCTGTTTTCAAGTCATCTTTTGTTTCCTTTCTAATTATCACACTGAGGTCAATTTGTTTTCCTTTTCACGGGGAGACGGGGACCGCGTCCATTTGTGAGCGGTTTTGGTGAATAAACTATTCATGTGCAGAATATTTCCCCTCCTCTTGTGGTTAAGTATCACTGCTCAGGCTCTCTGTTGCTAGCCTTGAACTGTACGTTACATCTTTCACAACAACGGGCTAAAGGATTTATTTTGAGAGATCAGAAGCACTTGGTTTGGGTTAGTGGAAAGAAATGTGAGCCCTGACAGAGGCAGTGCTCCCGCTGGGTTCTCCCCTTCTTCTGGGGAGGGGGGATAGGCGAAGGAAGACCCAGCGTGGCTCCGCGGGAGTACAATGTGAGGAAGGAGAACCTGGTGTGACTGAGAAGAGCTGGTTATTTGAAGGCTGCCACCTTTTCTTTTGTTTGTGCAGGAGGGGTTGAATCGGATGGACTTGTGCTTTACGTCCAGAAGTGAGGCAAAATTCATTTTAGCTGCGTACAGAAAAAGCTTCTTCTCAGAAATATTGTATTAGAAGCAATCTGATCCAATTTTCAATATGAGACTAGCAAATTTATTCTGTTCTTACCCTAATTAATACCAAATGCAGATGCTTTTTTTTTTCCAATCCTTTCTGAAAAATTCCGGAGTGATACCTCCAGAATCCACAATTCAGATTTTGTTGCCACTTATTTAGTAAAACCGCATTAACAGGCAGGTCTCGGCGTAAACGATTCGGATGAGTGCGACTCATTAGTTGTTGTTTTGGGGGATCCTGGGTACACTGTTGTTGGGAATGAGGTTTATTAAACATGCATTTTTTTTACTGCTTTCTGCCAAAGGAGAGCGCAGACTCAGTGCCTCGGCTCGCTAATCCTTGGTGGCAGTGAGAGCTGCGGTGCTGTAAACTGACACATGTCAAGCCCGTATTTTCTGTGATATTAAACAGATTGGCTGTGCTGCTGTACTCTCGTCGACTCTACAGTGCACTTTGCTTGAAGCAGCAGCGCAAGGAACATGCAAGCAATCCAGCAAGGACTTTGCTTCTAACAATTTACAAACCTTTCAGCGATTTAATTTTTCCTCTGCTTCCGTACAATCTGAAGTCGTTAGCAAATAATTTTCATGCGTG
The DNA here is from genome assembly GCA_013396935.1 of Baryphthengus martii. NCBI lineage: Eukaryota > Metazoa > Chordata > Aves > Coraciiformes > Momotidae > Baryphthengus > Baryphthengus martii. The sequence continues at coordinate 129,263 of VWZK01006535.1, read as the reverse complement.
ACCATTCAGGGTTAATCTATAGCAACAAAGAGCATCAGAGGAAGAAGTTTTCTAATGACATGATTGCAGTTTCTTTCTTTTCCTTTTACAAGAAGCTGGAATTTCAAATCTCACGTTTTCCTTAGGCAGCACCTGGTTGGTTTATTCTGTGTCCGAGCGTGGGAATAACAACTAGAGCTTGAATTTTCCCTCTCTTGCTTTGAACCAATTCAGTAGCATTTCTGGATCCCTTTCATAATCCTCCTGCAGGACAGAATCCCACAGACTTGCACCTTGCTTCTCACGATACGCTCATTTGTACCTGTTGAAACAAAAATTAAAACTGACTTTCCAGTCACTTACCTTATTCCCACTTTGGGCATATGTCATTTTGCAAGATATATAGGAGCAGAAAGACTGGGTCAGCAGCAGTGATGGAAATGTAGGATTTGGTCTTGGAGATATGATCAGACCAACAGGATTCTTGATGGTGGTTGTATCATGATCATGTTAGAGACTTTTTAGATACTGTAGATCTCCAGTTGCAGATAATTCCTTCACAAATCGCTTTTTTTTTAGGCTTCAAAGCTGCTTGTGTCATGATAAATACCAGAGGTGATCTCTTTTGCATCTATTAAGCCACCAATCCAGGTTTTCTACCAGGTCAAGGCGTGAAGAGCTAGTCTTGTGCACTCACCTGTGCCCAAGGAGCTGTACAGATGCCTCATCAGTCCTCAGAACTCATTATGGACATAAAGCCCTAGAAAAAAAAATAAAAAAAAAAATTGGAGCTGCATATTTAAAATGTGTTAACTTCCAGATTGGCAGGTGTATGCTATACACTTTCAAATAATTAAGATGATATCCTCCCATTAATAGTTAAAAGTTCAGTAAATCCACAGAGAAGCTTACTAAGCTGTTCATTGTGCCACTGAATCTGAATCCAAGTTCCCCATTTTAACAGAGAACCGTATTCAGACACCACAGCCAAACTAATAACCGTATTTTCAGCCTCAACAATTAAATCTGCACAATGAAGCAGTGCTTTTTTTCTCTCTCTCTCTTTTTTTTTTTTTTTTTTTCTTCTAAGTAACACTCATCCAGCCTTACAAGTCTCTTGGAGGAGAAGAAAAGTTTTCTTGGCAGGGACCTAATGCTTTAATTAGTATCTAAATAGTTGTACTTAAATAATAGTACTTAAATACTCAAAAAGGTATTTAAGAGGTCTTGCTGAATAAATATATTAATAGTTAACATAATAAAATATTACAGAATTCCTGGTTATTCCCCTGTGTGCCAGGAATGATGAGGACACGCTTAGAGGTGACATGAATGTGACTTTTGTCTTTGCTTGACCTCCTTGGTGGAGCTGGATGCTGGACACCAGTAAACGGATTGTGATTTATCCACGTGGACCTTCTAGGAACTCAGCTGAAATCTTTCTTCTGGAATTGGATTCAGAACTGGGTTAATCAAAATGCTAAGTGTCACTAAAATAGAAGTAGGTGAGCTCCTAGTGAGTAATCACTTGTCCTGTACTTCTGGAGAGGAAAAATATCTGTTTGTCTAGAGTTCTTTGGTCATCTTCACGTCTCCCATATTGCAAAACTTTGTTTTTACTGGGTTTTGTTGTGTTGTTTTCCTTGCCTTGAACTAACTTTTTTATACTGGTTGAAAACGTCCTTAGAAGTAACCGATGTATCTTGTTTGTTTGTTTATTTTCATCCCTTGCAGCGTGAAAGGAGCAGATGCTGGCAACGTGATCAGACTCTTTGTACCAGATATTGGGATGTCCATCGCTAGCCTGACGATATGGCTGATCTGCCGCAACATGCTTCTGAAGCCGGTAACCGAGGACGCAGCGCAGTGCAACCTGCACTTTGAAAATGAGGAAATGGTATCACATGCACCTTTCTATCTGCCTGGCTTTGAGTGCATAGTGAGCTTTGCCATTCCTGTCTGAGATATGTTCTGAAATGGTTTCAGGAGGACTGAGGATGTTAAGACGTGAACTTGCTTTCTGGAAACTAAATTGTGGAAAAGCTACAATTGTTGTTATCTTGAGAAAACAAGAACAGCGTATGAAAAGTGGTAGATAAGCTACTGAATTTTTGAAATTATTTTGAGTTAAGGAATAATTGTTTAGCCTGGAGAAGAGGAGACTCAGGGGGGACCTTCTCACTCTCTGCAGCTACGTGAAGGGAGGTTGGAGTCAGGTGGGGGCCGGGCTCTTCTCTCAGGTAACTAATGACAGGATGAGAGGGCCCGGCCTGAAGCTGTGCCAGGGGCTGTTTAGGTTGGATATTAGGAAGCGCTTCCTCATGGAAAAAGGGTTTAAACAGTGAAATGGACTGCCCAGGGAAGTGGTGGAGTCGCCATCCCCAGAGGTGTTTAAGGAAAAGACTGGACGTGGCACTCAGTGCCATGGTCTAGTTGGTGGTGTGGTGTTAGGTCTTAGGCTGGACTCAGAGGTCTGATCTCAGAGGTCTATTCCAGCTTCAGGAATTTTGTGATTCCGTAATGATCATGACAGTCAATCGCAAATTATTTCTTCTCCAGAGGTGCTGGTTAAATCTGCCGAGGTTGTTTTGCTACGTTCATTGCTGAGTTTCTTAGATAACATCCAAATTTCCAACCCTTTATCCAAGAATAACAGCAGCATCTGAGTGATTGTCAGAAATTACCGAGGTTATCAGAACAGAGACTGCATCTTACGTTCATGGAAGGAGTTATCTAAAACTATGGTCGTATTGAGTGAGCTTGAGGATGATTTTGGGGAATGGCTTAGCTGGAAGTTTCGATGTGTTTCCTGTATATTTTGCTAGTGGGAAGAAGAATGGCAGAGATCCTTGAAGGCAAAAAAAATCCACAGAAAGTGGAAAACAACTTTATAATATAAAAAGCCGCAGTGGGAATTCAGCCCAGGGTGCAGAGAAATTCCTGCTACTAATCTTAACGTGTTTTTTATCAGACTGTCTAGCATGCCTTGGGTCTCATTTTCAGCCTTCTTTTACGTAGGGATGGAGTGTCGTCGTCTTTACTCTTCACACTCCATTTTTAGGGGAGACAGTTGCAACTTGCTCATTTCAAAGAGAAATTGCTCTTTGAAGTGGGTGAAATATTTAGGAGGATCAGCTGCCCATTTTGGTGCCACTGTAGCGAGGGGAAAAAAAGGCCTCTCTGTATGTTGCCATGTTGTCTGGGTTGTGGTATTGCTAGAAGCTGGTCGAGTTTCTAGCACGTGAGAGATCACTATCAGGACCGTGCTTTTATTTTAGTTGTAATTCTTACAGGCTCTCCTGGCAGCTGAGGGCTGCCTGAAGATTGTAGCATTTAACTACACGCTGCAGGATGTGTAGCCCTCGGTCTATATATCTGAGCATATACAAGGTTTTGCTGTATCTCCTGGAAGATGGCTTTATCAGCTTTAAATCGGTTTTGTTGTTGGAGCTGTGCAAAATGGATTTGGCATCAGGCTCACATCTGGGCCTACGCTCGTAAAGGAAGACATTTCAAGTATTGAAGAAGTGTGGCTGATTAGAATCATAGAATGATTTAGGTCAGAAGGGAGACTTTATTGCAAGAAGTCGTATTCTAAGGGACTATTTATGGCAGGAAGCGCTGTGCTCAGCAAAGCACATTGGGTTAAGGAATGGGGAAAAATGGCTTTTCTGCAAATAGGGCAGGTTAGGCCCAACAGCACAGCTGAGGGAGAGAAACGAAAATACTTGAAGCCTTAAGAGAATGTCTCTTTTCTCAGTACAGATACTTTCAGAATAAATGTCAGAAAAAAAATGGCAACATGGCGATAGAGAATCATTGACTGGTTTGGGTTGGAAAAGACCTTTCAAGGTGATCTAGTCCAACCCCCCTGCAGGGAGCAGGGACATCTGCAACTAGAGCAGGTTGCTAAGAGCCCCATCCAACCTCGCCTAGAATGGTTCATTAAACAGGAGTAAGCTGATGGCAGAAACTCAGGAAAAAAACAAAAGGGCGTGCTTAGATTTCTGTGAATTTAGATGACAATGTTTAGATACTCACTTTTTCTTTAGTTCAGGGGTGAGCCTGGGTGGAAGGGAGCTCAGACTCCAGGAAAGGATGGGTGCTTTTCTTTGCCTGGAATGCAAGAAAAAAAAACCCTCCGTCAAACTGAGCTAACAAACACTGATTATACAGCACAGGTGTAGATTTAAATTCTCTTGGTCCTAGCCTGGCTACCTCAAGGCAATCCACTAATGCAACTGAATGGGCCAGAATATTCCACAAAGGAATGGTATGGGAGGGAAGGAGGAAACTTTGACTGCGAAGAACCGTTGATACTGGGCAAATAGAAATGTGTGTAGATTTATTTTACTCCTTCACATCAAAACTCAGCAAATGTTATTTATGTTCTGTGTGTGCAGTACAGAACATTCAGTGAACACAGCAGCTGTATTTAGATTTAGCGACACCCAAAACTTTCTCAGAAGCATTTTTATAAAAAAGGGATAATAGCTACTGTTGTGTGAGGTGACCCCCAATGCTTTATGGAATTCTGATCTTCACAGCCGAAATGATGAGTTTGCATCGGAGCAACCTGCTTGGTTTTTAAAGGAGGAGTGAAATGGAGAGTGGAAAAGTCAAACACATTTTTCCAAACTTCAGCTTTCTCTTTCTAGATGTCTGCACGTAACATCCTGGAATCATTTCTGCTGGTTAGGAGGAGGCTGCAAGAAGCAGCTGAATCTGCTAGGAATATGTATTTGGCAGGACTGACTGTAAGGAACCTAATGCATATGCAGAGCATGCAGCTGAGTGTCTGAATTCAGGAGAGGATTGGCATGATCTAAAATAAGTTCAGTTTCACACGATGATTTTCAGTTCTGCCTTGGTAGAGTACATTGGAAAAGGGAAAAGAGAGCGATCAGTTCTTTGAATTCTGTGTTAGCTGACTGATGCCGGTGGCTGCGTGTTGGTGCCGCTCTCGGCTGATGCTGTCGCTCCGGTGAATTGGAAATCGCGAAATGAGCTGTGGCAATACCAGCCCGACAAACAAACGCTTCAGGAGGAGTGTTGAGCTTGGTCCTGTGCCTCCGAGGGAAATAGCCCTGGGTTTGTTACACCAGCCCTGTAGCCAATTCCAGAGTTAAACAGCTTTTGCCGAGAGTCTTTGCCACCAGTCGTCGGAGATTCGTGGTAGGAGATTTTGTAAAGAATGTGGCAGTTGATTCAAACAGGCTCAGCAGAGCCATCAGAGAAGGGACTTCAGATTGCTAGGGCCGAGCCACAGGCAGCTCTACAAATCAAGAAATCAGCATTGTGTAATCAGTATTCCAGGCAGAAGCAGAGTTTTGTCTTGCAGCTTTACTTTTTTGCATGAAATTGTTTACCTTGTGCGATTCTCAAACACCTTTGCTTTGGGAGAAAGTGAAATAATATGGAAATAGGCTTGATTAAAATCGGAGGGTTATCCATCTTCCAAAATTTATCTGTAAGGAAACCTCTTAAACAATTATTGTAATACTTCTAAAAGAGACCTTTTCAAAGCTCAGTGTAAATCGGTCGCATTTCAGTCAGTTTATGGGCATGCTGAAAAATTGCCTGGAGTTGAGTAGCAGTTTGTGCCCCTCAGTTGTGTGCCGTGTTTTGTCACGGCAGTAGCCTCCAGAACCCAGCTGTCGAGTACAACGGATCAGATTGCTCGTGGATTGAGATGCAATTCAAACTACAAAAAAGTATCAGAATCCAAATTAAGGGCAACAAGGATTCGTTGAGAAATGGATGTCCTACTTCATTACACTGCATCCAACTTTAAGGGAAGCAGATCTCCATCAGAAAAGTATATTCCGCAGAGCAGAACTAGGAGGAGGAGGCCATAAGGCAGTGAGAGAGTCTCAATTATTTGTAAGTAATGCTATCCCAGGAATAAGCAGAGTGTGGTTTTAATTAACAGTGAGTCATGAAGTAGGAAGGTCTGCCAGATACCAGGCTGCAGTCCAACTCATTACCACCCCTAAATGGTTGCACACTTGGAGCAAACGTGTCTGCAGGCCTTTTTTTTATTAGGGCTCAGAAAATTTAAAGCAGGTGAAATCAACTGGAGACAGGCCCGGCTTACGAATGCCGAAAAGCACAATGCCAGTCACAAGGTGTAAAAGGTGGAAGAAAATAAGAAAGAGCAGTTAACTCCCAGCTGCCGCTGCAAGAATGACATTTTTGATTTGGTGCAGATGGTGGTTTATGTGCCAAAATGCAAATACAATATATACAGTCTGATAGGCATTAGAAAGGAAGGCGCTTTTTCTTGAGACTATATAAATTGCCTAATATTACAAGTGATGGTGGCAGGGAGGAAATTTAAGCTTCAGAAGAGGTGTTGATCTTAATTGAAATATATATTTGTAGTCTTCGATTCAGCTTCCTCCCCATGGGAGTTGTGGCCTTGCCTGTTCGAGCTTGATTCTCATCCACCCTCTCCAAGAAAGCAAATGGGACCACTGGTTCTGTGCTTTGTCCCATAATCTGAGGCAAGCTTGATCCTGCCCCTCCTCTTTTCTGCAGAAGGCGGGCATTTGTTTGGGATTTCAAAAAGGAGGAAGAAAAAAACCAAGAGAAAATTGTTTTCAAACAAGCTGAAGTTTGGGAAGAATGTGTAGAGAGCTTGGCTTGAAGTCAAGATACTGGTCTGGAGTCAGGAGGACCAGCATGGTTCTCACTTTGGCCACAAACTTGGTTTGTATCGTTGAGTCTATTACTTCATCTGTCTCTGCTTCTGTGTCCCTTGGCAGAGGAGCTGTAAATATGCTCAGTTTTCTAGCTTTGTCTTTCTAAACAGTGACGGGGCTATTTGTCCTACGCCTACGTTGGGCACGTAGTACTTGGAGAGCTCTCTCTTTTGGTCCAGATATCCAAATGTAACTGCAGAACATGCAAGGACAGAATAGATCTGAGAGCTACACGCATCCCATTCCTTGTCCGAGGATTTCCTAGTCTAGATACTGCCCATTTAGACCAATGTCCTCATCCTGAAAGTAGCTGGTACCTGCTGGATAAGGGCAGCAAGCAAGTAATAGAACACCCTTTTCCCCCCATCTCCAACATGACAATTTATTCTGATCTCTCCTAGTGAGAGACTGGCTTTAATCTTAAAACATGTGGTTTCAGATCCCTTCCAAAAAATGTTGTCTTTAATTATAGCTACTCTGGATAATCTTGTTAAACCTGTAATTATCCAGACCCTTTTAAAACCTCATTAATTTGTTGGCTTCGGTGGCGTCATGAAGCAAGGACTTCCACAATTTAATAAGTGCTCTCTGATTTTATTTTAAATTTAACACTCTTTAATTTTATGGAAGGTCCCTTGTATTACATGTTATAAAACAGAGTGAGATGGTAGAAGGCAAATCGAATGTATTTATTATCTTGCATATTTGTCCTTTTAAAGGTAATCGATCCCTGTCCTTTTTTTGCAATTTCTTTTGTCTTTTGCATTACTTTTTTTCTGAACTAGCTGTAGTTCTGAAGTATCCTCTTGAGCTGCGGGGAGTATCAATGCCTCAGCATTTTGGACAAGGTCTTGTTGTTGATTTAATTCTCATAACGATATTATGACATTCACTATTTGATTCAGAGATTGTTGGGTTGGACAATTCTGCTAACGTATCACCTAGCTAAATGTCCTGTATCATATGGATAATTAGTTCAGCTTGGAGCACAGGCCCCAGAAAAATCTGATGTTCCAGTCCTCATAGTTTGCCAGCAACTTGCCACTTCTCTTGTTTTCAGATGCAGAGATCTCCTCTGAGCTGTTTGCAGTGGTGCCCATGACCCTTTTTAGGTGATCATCCCATTTTTCTTAAAGCCTGTGATGGGTATATTTTCCCTAGGAAAATTTATCGGTTTGTGTTTACCTTCATTTTATTTTATTTTATATTATCAGGATCAAACATTCACCTGACTTGATTAGCTCTCACTGATGTGACACTTTTTGGCCCTGATTTCTCTAAACAGCTTCTCCCCATATGCATCAACTTCTCCTTCAATATTTGCTTCTCTTCAGGGATAGCAAATGATGGCTGTTGCGGAAAATACTACAGGTGATAAAGAAAGAAAATAAACTTTTTAGAGAGGATTGGAACTTTTTGGCTGCTTTTAGTTCCCTGATTCTCTTTTATTCCTCTTTCTTCTCGTTGTCATCTCCGTTTAGCACGGCATTGGCTTACCTTTTCTAATCGGTTATAAGTATTTCTTTGGTTTTGACCTGTGGAGAGCTGGCCCAAACTCACTTGGTCTTGGTGTGCTTTGAACATGGTGTAAGTAGGATTTTAATACCTTCTTTCTGTGGTTGAAAAAGAGCTGGTGAGGCTCCCGTCTTGCTTCGCCTTGTGATGTTTGTAGCGGTGAAGTTTGCCAGACCTTCCCCAGCTGCCTCCCTCGGTAACAATTCTAATGCATCTCATCCTAACAAGGGTCAAGAGTTTACAAGTTACATTAGCTTTTTGGTTTGATGCACGTGTCTTTGGATAAGCCGTAACACAAATACATAATTCCACTGCAAGCAGTGCCTCACCTACAGGACGTTAGACGTTATCTATGACCAAATGCTGGTAGACTGTTCAGCGTGAAACTTCAGCGTGTGCCTGCCCTGTTCTGGTCAGAAACATCACAGGAGAAAATTCTTGTGGTAGCAATTTGCTGGGGTTTGCTGGTTTGCTCTTTGAACAGTCCTCAATTCCAAATTTTGAGATACAGAGGTGTTAAGCAGGAGATGAAAATGCTGGAATGCAATTGCTTTTGGACAGCCTAAGTGAGGAGTAACACAGTACAAGAAGGAATCTCTTGGGTCACGGAATTCAGCCTGCTGCTTTTGCAGGCAACTTTATCACACAATTCCCTCTGGAAGGTAAGAAGGACCACCTTGAAACCAGGGTAGTTTTTCTTCATTCCATTGCTGCTGTCAGGACCCTGTTCTGTAGTTTTGGTTTTCTGGTGGTTAGAAAATGTCTGATTCAGATCGTGCATGTATTCATAACTGCATTATAACCCTTTTAGTTATTCTGCTCCTTTACTTCAACAGACTCTTTCCTTCTCTAAAATTATTTCTCTGATATTTGGGGAAAAAAACCCCTATTTTTTTAAAGGTTATTCTGCAAGATGAAAGAAGACAAGTTATTTCGAATCCTTTTGTCGATTAGATATCCCATTCTCCTGTTCATCCCAGTAGTCTGTGGCTCTTCGGGGCGGTGCTGGAAAAGTACCCAAGCCATTTGGCAAATACCACAAATAACCAGAGAGGGGTGGTTGGGCTATTTACTGTCCTACTGTCCTCCTTAGCAAGATGGATATTGCCATAATGTGTGTGTTTCTTGATCCAGGAATTACTCCGTATGGGATCTGCGCTGCTTCACGTACCTGCACTGGAGCATTTAGAATTAGTGCTGAATTGTGCCTTGTAGTCATGACCCAACTCTTCCTATTTCCTTTTCACTGAAAAAACTTGTTTAATCATCTCAGGCCAAACCACTGAGCTCTGCCTGTCAGCTCCCCTCTCTTTTTGCATTTGGCATACATACACGCCTGACAGCTTTTTGAAGTCAAGATGTGAAAACTCGTGTTTCTATATTGGCCAAGTGAGTCTTGTGCTGAAATCACTTGGTGTTTGCTCAGGTGCGATAGATACGTCGGGAAGTGAAATAATCTTTGGCCCTCTCAGTACAATACCTATTGTACACAGGATTTAATGAGTAGCCTTCCTGTTATCCTGCTTCTGAACTGTGCTTGTCTTTGAATTTTTTTATTTTTCATTTCTGCTGAGTTGCTAAATGCCTCAGTCCCAATGTGCTTCCAGTAAATAGCTGGTCCTCTTTGTAACGAATGACTCTCTCCCAGAGGAAGTTTTACTGTGGAAGTGCATGTCAGTCATTACTATCACATGCTGCAAACGCACTGAAAGTTATTTCTGATGGTGCATCCCTGATTAATTTATCTAATACTGTGTAAGCCTTTAACCCCAGCTTCGGTACACTTGAGCTCTATCAGTGATAAGTTTTTCTCATTAAGATCTATAGGACTTAAAGTTAATTTAGGATTTTTATCTTCAGTGATTCGGTTGAGAAATATGAATTTTGGATTACTGTTTAAATTCCCAAATGACCTTAAAGAAGATACTCCTCCGAGGTGGCCCCTTTTCTGTAGAGCTCAAGTTGAGTGGCATGTGAGAATTTTTTTATGTGGAAATTTTTATCTTTCTTCTGTGGCTGAAGAAGCAGGGAAGTCCATTTCTCACGTGCAGATGCTTTCAGGACAACTGTGGAGTTCCTCTCATTCTTGCAAAACTGAAAATCCAATAAATGATTGCCTTAACACGATTTAGTATTGACTGCAGGTTAAAACTATAATCATTTATATCCCATTAAGGACTTGCAGTTCCTTTGGTGGTGAAACAAGTAGCAGTTAAATTACTTTTCCAGCTTTTATGCTCTCAGCTGGGTCTGTCTAAAGAATATTGTGCTATTTTGATTTTTTTTTTTTCTACATGCATTTCTGTATGCACATATGTATGTGCTGCTCCTAAAGGCAGGTAGGTGATGAATTCCTGTGGTTGTAGCTGTCTAGTTTCTAAAGATAAAGGTTAAAGACCTTTTCTTGGTGGGGGGGAAAAGCTTTTAGAGCAAGCTTAAAAATAGGAACTTAGTCATGTTGTTATGTTCCATCTAGATTGAACGCACCACCATGGAGGCAATTGAACTAAAACAACATGACAATTGAATCAAACAGCTCGTCTCAGATGATTCCTAGACCAAACTGTTCCTTAAGGTGCTGGGTGTTTTTAATGTAAAGGGAGTCCAGAAACTTGGGCATAGTAATGCCTTGAACAAACTTATAAAAGTTGTGTAATTAAATATTTATATTTATATATATATTCTCTGTAGGAAGTGATGTCTTAACTCTCTACCAGAGAGAGAATGATGTTTTTACAGTACCAGTGTCAGCAGGAGCCAGGAGTGTGTGCCTTGGGGTATGCAAACTGCAGGGCAGCTTGAAGACAATTTAAAGAAGCTGGTGTAGCTATCAGGATCAGGGATGAGATGTTTGTGCTGAGGTCTGGGATGCTACAGCTAGAGCAGTTTTTGTGAATCATAGAATCATTCAGGTTGGAAAAGATCCTCGGGATCATCGAGTCCAACCGCTAACCCTACTTCACAAAGCTCACCCCTAATCCATATCCCCCAACACCACATCTAAACCACCTGTAAACACATCCAGGGATGGGGACTCAACCACTCCCTGGGCAGCCTGTTCCATGGCTGACTACTCTTTCTGGGAAAATTTTTTTCCTAATGTCCAGTCAACCCTGTTGCAGTTGGAAGCTATTCCCTCTTGTTCTATCACTAATTACCTGTGAGAAGAGACCAGCACCAACCTCTCTACAATGTCCTTTCAGGTAGTTGTAGAGAGTGAGGAGGTCTCCCCTCAGCCTCCTCTTCTTCAAACTAAACAGCTCCAGCTCCAGCTCCTTCAATCGCTCTTCAGAAGATTTATTCTCCAGTCCCTTCCCCAGCTTCATTGCCCTCACTCCAGCACCTTGATATCTCTCTTGTATTGAGATGCCCAAAATTGGACACCTCAAACGAAGATTGATTAAATCTTCAATTTTGACACAACACTGAAGACTGATTAAAATTGCCAGAAGGAGGTCAGACCATAGTGGCTTGCTCACTCTTGTCCCCTTGCTAAGTGGGCACTGCTCCTCAGGAGGTTTCTTCAGACGCCCCTTCCCAGAGGTACTTTGCAGAGCATGACCACATGACAAGCAGGTGGCATGGAGAGGGTGGCAGTGCTGCCACGTAATCTCATTGCAGGTTGTGTTTCTGCCACCTGAAATCCGGACTCTTGGAGAAAACAGTCGTCTTGATAGCGTGACTCATCACTGCGTCTCTGTAACTGTTTAAACACCTGCATAATACAGAGATCATTTGAGAAATTGAGCTGACACAGCAGGATTCATTCAACTTTTGTTAAAAATTCTGGAAGCAACAAGTTAAAACCAGTTGGTGAACTTCGTGTCACTGTGTGTTTTTCTCAGGCTTGTTTTTCTCAGGCTTATTTTTCATTTTCTCTCCCCTCTCTGTTTGTTTCCTGGTTCTGGCTGGGAGGAAATGTCAAAATACTGCAAAAGTGGCTATTTGTGCGGAGTTTATGAGCCAGCTAGGAGGAGGAAGCACCTGAACTCCCATGAGACCTTGTTTTTGTGAACTTAGCAGTGCACACTTGAGAGGTCCTGATAATGAATGAACGAAGGTTAATGCAATGCCTTTGCAACGATGGGAGTTGTGTCCATTCTGAGACTTGGGTATCCTTAGTTGTAACAATTCTGGTTAGTTAAATTGAGTTTTTGAAGTTTCCTTCGTGTCTCTTCTGGCCTCAAAAAGTCAAACAATGAGTGACTCCGTGTTTACAGGTACAATGCCATTAAATGTGGGTACAAAGCAAGGAGCGTCCTGAAGCACGAATGGGTTTTAGGCTGGAGTTAAGGCTTCCTGTTAGTAAATATGTCTCTGGGACTAGAGGGTATCTTTGTGCAGTAGCGTTTATACTGTACCAGATGAAGCATTTAAAAGTTAGTTGCTAATAAAGCAGCCCCCAAAGTAGCTAATGGACATTCTGGCCCTGGCCACAATAGTAGCTGCCACAGAGGCTGTACTGTTTCCTTGCCTGCTCTCTATCTCAATTTGGCAGTTTTAAAAAAAGTGTTGTACAATAAATACTCCTGGGACTTCCACACGATTGCTGAAAAAACTTAAACTGTGTTTAGTTTGTTTATAAAAAGTCCGGGGGCCCTGCTCTGCGGAGCAAAGGTCATGGAAACACATGTTTATGGCTTCACAAATGCTCTATACTCCTTGAATGGAGAAGTTTATTTGATTTAATCAGCATCCACAGGGATCCTGTAATTGCATAATAAGTAATTTATTATGGAAGTAAAAGTATTTTTCTAACTGTAGCCTACGTAGCATGGGTTGGTAGCTTTAGACTAATCCACGTAGTAAAAAGAGCTTTGCGAAAGAGTCTGAGTGGAGTAGTGGTGTTCAGTGATGGGTGCCTATGTGCACGGCTAGTTTAATCATCAGAAAGTGTTAAACCAGCAGGCACATTATCACCACGTTGGATGTAAAAGCCGTTCGCTGCTTGCTTGCCTTCAGCAATTTGGAACGCTCAACGTGAGAAACTGGAAAGCCATCCCAGATAATCCAGTTGGGGGGCAGCGAATACAAGAGTGGGGGAATCCAAAGGTTGTCTTTTTGACATATATTGGAACATGGCCTCTCAGCTATTTGACTTCATCTTGCATACTGAACTACAAACAGATAAGTCTGTATAAAAAGAAATAAAAACAATCAAACCTATAGTTTTTCTCTGTCATAGTCTTTGCACCAGAACGATCATTGACTAGGTCCTGAATGACACCACTGGGAGGTAACCAGAATAAGGCTTAAGGACTAAGATACCATCATTAAAGCACTTGCAGATAGGAAAGAGTGAGATATAGAAGCTAACCCACCTCTCCCAGGGATTGTGCTGGTGCAAAGCCCTGGTCTCTGAACCCATCAATCCTTGCACAGCCGTATCGTGGATAATTCAGGCTGCGCCGAAAAGTTGCAAAACAGCGTACGTCTGTTCTGGGGGAGCTTCTGAAACTGCAGGCTCTTGATGATTAGATTTTCCCATTCACTGGCTTGTCTTAAAGAGAAGAGAGTGGTTGAAGAACTCCAACTCCAAACAGACATTTGTAGTTTTAGAAGGAAGACTTGGGAAATCACCTTGGTATTTGTTGGGGTTCAGAATGCTGAAGTTTTCTTTCCAACAGCCGATGGCCACAGTAGCACCAGAATTAGATTGTCCTGTGTTTCCTGTGAGTGTTTGTGAGGTCCTAACTTTTTTTTTTGTAGAAGTTGGAATTCATATTTGCATATTGAAACAAAAGTAGAAATACAAGTAAGGTTAACTTCTTTGATAACTCATCAACTTGGAAGCTTTTAGCTACGCTTGAAGTGTGTAAGCTTCAACCCATAGAAAATTTGGACCATTGTCTCCTCCTCAGCTGTATCCTGGTCCAGTGCAATACACTTCTTTCCTAGTGTTTCTCCCTGGATATGCTCTGTCATACGTTTTGGTATCCGATTATTAATACTGAACTCTTAAGACAAAATGTAGCATAAAGGTGCTTCAGAGCGATGAAGCAAGAGGGATTAGCCTGGTCAAGTTAAAAATTTATGGCCTTAGTTATCACAACAGGAAAATCTGAAGGCCCATTTTCAGGAAATCAGGGTGTACAATCGAGTGGTTTGTACTTGAGATTTTATGTGGGTTTTTTGTTTCTATTTTTGCCATCTGGTGAACTTGCAGTGTTAGGTCGAGGGTTGGATTGGATGATCTTGGAGGCCTCTTCCAACCAAAGAGATTCGATGATTCTGTGTTTCTGCATCGTCAACATTTTATTATGTTCCTTTGTGACTCTTCAGACTTTTATTTCCTGTTCCTTCATATTTATAATTAAGTGCCATCTCAGCAATTTAGACAGAATTCCCATTCAGCCTAAGCTGTGATAAATGCACAAATCCTGTCTTCATGTTCAATGTATGTTTGTGGTATTCATAGAGATATAAGCCCTAACAGTGTTCCATGGAATAACTTATTTTGAGATTCTTCCTATACATTTTTTGTAATTCATTCCACATTTTGATGCATATTGTCTTCAGCAAATTGAAAGCACTTGCTGAAGAAACAAGAGTCTCCTTCACACAGACTCTAGCAGATGTGCCGTTTTGTAACCTTTAAATGTCCATCAGTCTCACACATTCTCTTTTGTTCGGGGTAAGGAGACTATTGAAGGTTTCACTGTATGCTGGTCATATTAAGCCAGTGCAGAAGGAGCAGGAATGGGCCCAAAAGAACAGGATAAGAAGCAGATTCATCTGGTAACTAGAAAACAAGCAGAAATAATCCTAACTTTTGCTGTTTGTATGGCTTTTTCACTCATAGAGCTGTGGCAAAAGTTAAGAGCATAATGTATCATTCAGTCTACAGTCAGCATTGGTTTTTTAATATTTAATCAGAATCATAGAACAATGGAATGATTTGGGTTGGGACATTTCAAGGTCATCTGGTCCAACCCCCCTGCAGGGAGCAGGGACATCTGCAACTAGAGCAGGTTGCTCAGAGCCCCATCCAACCTCCCCTGGGATGGTTCCAGGGATGGGGCAGCAACCACCTCTCAGGGCAACCTGGGCCATGCTCTCACCACCCTCAGTATAAAAAACCGTCTTCCTTCTCTCCAGTCTAAATCTCCCCTCTTTTAGTTAAAACCATCCCCCCTTGTCCTGTCCCAACAGGCCCTGTTAAAAAAATTGTCCCCATCTTTCTTGTGAGCCTCCTTTAAGCACTGAAAAGCTGCAATAAGGTCTCCCTGGAGCCTTCTCTTCTCCAGGCTGAACAAGCCCAACTCTCTATGTATTTGAGTAGCTCCTATTGAGAAAGGAGCAGCTGTGATGAACAGACAGAAGAAAAGCAATTGAAATGCTCATATATTCCATTTAGAGTAGATACAGCTAGTAAAATAGCCAGATATGTCCCAGAGAAAGGTGGATTTCCCAGCTCAACCCTACTGCATTTAATACGTATTTCATTGTCTGTACCATCGATCCTCTTGAGAGTAAGCCGGCGTTTTCTGGGCGTTCACAACATTGTTAATGCTCCAAAGTAAGAGGAGAAAGTTGGCACCAAGCTTGGAGAGGAAATGAAGGAGTCCACAGGGGATTTTGTTCCTTTGGGAATCCACATAACGAAATGATGTTGAAGAATTTGGTTAAGTAGGCTGAGAGTTCAGCTGTTCCTGCTGCAGTCTTATCTGTTGACATGGAATTTATTTTATTTTTTTTTTGCTGCCAAAGGTCACTAATAAATATTAAACTGCTATTCTGATGAAAAATACCAATAGTCTCTCTTTCTTACTTTCACACAGAGAGATACTGCTTGGCCAGAAGTAACGTTAGCTAATAGAAGCTCAGATGAGTGCCAAAGCAGCTATGGTGTATTCCACCAAGTGAGAACCTGGCTCAAAACTAGTACTTTTTTATTTTTTTAAATATATATATGCCCCTACATGTTCTGTGAATGACTAATTTTTCCATAAATTGTATCTTTGGGTGGACCTTTTGCTAATTCTGCAGATTCTCACCGTGAGTTGATGATTTAGTCTGCATCATTCAGTGGCTGTGTATGTCTTCTGGTCTCCAAGATACGATGGAGACTTGATGGTGAAGGCCGCTGCCAAATCCAAACAAACTGCTCAAGTATGAGGGGAATTTGCATGTTTCCTTCTTTTCCTTTTTCCATTGTGTAGTTCTAAGCCACTGGTCTCATTTCCCCTGCAAAATTGTTAGAGATCACTACTTCTCTCACTCAGTTTTTCTCCTTTTCTTTCACCATCACCTGATCTCACCCAAGCTCATCCTTCTCTCCCCAAGCTTCTGCTTAGCGTATTTTTTTTCTCTCCCACTGCTTAGCGTATTTTTTTTCTCTCCCACACTACCCTTCAGTCACTGATGAGCTGTCCTGTCCATTTATTTTGACCCTTGTTGCCATGTCTCAGGTCACTCCTACTTGCCCTGTTTAGGTTTTGCATTTAAAGTCTGAGAAAAGAGTTCATGGGAAAGAGTTTGAAAAGTGAGATTTGTTGAGGAACATCAACCAGGAAGGCACTTACGGAACTGCTTATATCAGAAGCTATTGAGCCAAGGAGGAATTTAACAGTTAGCAAGGTGGAAAGAATGCTGAGGAAACCAAATTCCATGTCAAAATGACCAAGCAGCCTGTTGTGCACATGTAGGAGGATTGCTGTCTTTCCCAGAGACAACTCTTGACATCCTTTTTCCTTGACAGAGCTGGAGTAGAAACCATCAATGTACAACTCAAGCATTAATCCATCTTTCTGAACTCTTGTTACTTGCACGTAGTCAAAGATTATGAGAAGACTTCGTTGTTAAGTAACGTATTTGTGGTTTTTAATTTCAAATTCCTTTGCATCTCTCTTTTTTTGCATTCATTTTTTCTTTCCCCCCTCCTCCTTTAGGCTGTAAGAGAAAAGTTAGAGCCGGACGATGCTTTGATGTACGAAGAAGATCTGGATGACGAAGACTGTGGCGAAGCAGAATTTGAGGAAACCATGAAATTAAAACTGCTGCGTAGAATCGCCTTCCTAGCGTCCAAACTGAGGGAGTTTATTGGCCACATGATAATCACCACTGGAAAAGTTGTTGTCACGATTTTACTTGGTTCAGCAGGTTGGTGCATTTGAAAAATTTCCTCCAGAGCCCGTTAGATTATGCGTTTAACAAATGAGTTTTCAGCGCTTGGGCACCTGTGGGAATAACAATGGAAATTTTGAAAGGAAAAGAAATTGCTGCTGATTTTATTTAAATTAACTTTTTGGCAGGGTTTGGCAGGATTGGAATATGCTGAGTTGCTTGAATTTTTTTTTATACTAATACTGTGTGGCCCTGTCATTCCCTATATGATTTTTGCAGTTGCTGTTATAACCAAATGGTGAATAATTGCATATTATAAGGGACTATATAGAATATATATTGTGAATTGGTGAACCGTTGCATATTAGAAGGGACTGTATATTATATATATTCTAATTTGAATTGGCGAATAGTTACATGTAATAAGGGACTATATATTAGATGTATTTTAATGTGAATTGATGAATAGTTGCATATTAGAAGGGACTGTATATAATATATATTGTGAATTGGTGAATAGCTGCATATTAGAAGGGATTATATGTTATATATATTGTGAATGGTGAATAGTTGGATATTATAAGGCACTATATATTATATATATTGTGAATTGATGAACAGTTGCATATTATAAAGGGCTATATATTATATATATTATAACCTAAATTCATAGATTTGGTTCTGTCACTTCCAAGTGTAAAAAAAGGAACAGTATTCACAAAGCCTTTAAAAAAATACAATAAAAACCAGAAAAGATTAATAGATCGACCATGTAGGTAAAGAATGACAAGCAGACTTCATGGTGGTTTTTGATGTGGTTGGTACAAGTAGCTGTTTTGCTATGATACAGCCAACCTTTTTATAAGATATTTGATTTAATGCCACATGATCAGCTGCAGCCAGAATGAAGTGTACACCGTCACTGCAGGTTGTAATTAATGAATTCAAAATCGAGTCATGCAACTGTAAATTAGCATTTATCTGCCTACTGCTGTTTGAATGGAGTCCTTACGTATAAAATATAAGCACAAGTGTATACTTGTACATTAAGTATAGTAGAATATAAAGTATAAAACAATAGAACAGAGCATGTTTGATATGGAATGACGAGGACTGGTCGTGTGTGGCCCTTAGAGCAAGGTAAGATTATCTGACAGCCTTACAGGTAGCCAAATCCAAACTGAAAAAATCTAAAAAAGGGAAAAACACCTTCTGTGGATTCTTGATATCAGGAAAGAGAGTTGCCATTTAAAAAAAAAAAATAAAATCCTGATGCCAATTTGAAGTTGCATAGGTGAAGATCACCCAGGGAGGGGGAAGCAGAAGGACCACGCAGCAGTGGCTGAGCACAATTTCTTTGGAGTGGTGATGGACAGGTTGTCTGTGGGACTCCACACCAAGAGCCAGGAGGTGTTTGGAGGAGAGTTACAAAAAGGACCTGAGTCTAGGAAGCCTATATTCCAGAGAGACCTTGGGCTTAATTAGTGAAATACTTCCTTACTTACCATGCCAATGGAAGAAAAAAAAAAAAAAGATGAATGGTGATTTGAGTGCAGCCTTAAAGTTCTGACAAAGGTACAAAGTGCCTTCATTTTTTTTTAACAGACATTTCATTTAGTAAAACTTACAATGTAAGCCAGTAGTTAAGTAGTAAACCTAGACAATTTCACACCAGAAATAAATTTTGAATTTTTCGCAGAGTAATTGGTCAGAATAACTTATTTATGGATGTAGTAGATTCTCCTTCTCTAAAGTGTTTGAAGACAAAATATCTCTTTGAAAGAAGAAAGGCAATAGTTACAAGCACGGGGGGCAAAAATTGCTAGGTGAAGTTTTCCAGCCTCTATCATGAAGGTGTGAGTCGGAATAGATGATCCCATTGCTCCTGTCATGGTTTTAAATCTGTGAGCCTGTGGAAACACCAGCAAATTGTAGTCATAGTTAGACATTTTCACAAGTGAAGTACTCTGCTGTGTGTTCAAGAAAAAAACCAATGTACATGTGCAAGACAGCAGAGTCTGTCATATGTAAATTATAAGTTTGTATGTAAGAGTTAAATTTTTTTTTTAATCAAATATTTACTAAATATTCTCCAGATTTTTTCTAGATCTCTTATTTTCATTGCATGCATCATGGGGTTTTTTTTGGTTTTAATTACTCAGGATATCTCAAGATTTGTATGAGAAACTCTGTCCATCCCTCATGCTATTTTAGCAGATGTAAAATTAATTTTGAAGGCTAATACCCCAGTGCTCTCAGGGACTGTTGATTGGCTTTGCAGCTGCCTTTCTGATTTTCTCTCTGCTTTCTGAACCATCTTCACAAAGAGATTTCATCTCAGAGGAAGGTGTTTGTGTTCTAAATGCTAAGGTTAAAAAAAAAGATCTTTTTTCTCCTAGTCTCAAAACTCTAAAGGAACTAATTGTAATTGGATTAAATTGTTTAATATACTTCTTGTCAGGCTTAAGTTTTAACCAATGTTGATCTCTCTCATACTTTCCTAACCATGTTTTTATTTTTACAGGTATGATGGTGCCATCTTTGACCTCAGCTGTGTATTTCTTCGTGTTTCTGGGCCTGTGCACGTGGTGGTCCTGTTGCCAAGCGTTTGATCCGCTGATATTCAGCTGTCTGTGCGTGTTAATGGCTATCTTCAGCGCGGGGCACTTGATCGGACTTTATCTGTACCAGCTACAGTTCTTTCAGGAGGTTGTTCCACCAAAAGATTTCTATGCCAGGTGAGAGAAATTCTTTTAGTCGTGGGCACAGGATGCAATGCTCTGTCATCACACATGGATGGAAATGCTCTTCTGATTTGAGAAATATTCCGCAGAACTTCGCGTTCAGTCTGGGAAGTCTCGAAACGTTTCAGGCTGAATGATAGTGGTGGAAGTCCCACCTGGGCAACTGCACGCAGAGAGCTGGGGCAGGTTAGGAGGTGAAGGTGATTTTGGTTTTGGTCTGATGGATCCTCAGATATAAATGTGAATGGTTTGGCTCAGACAGGAGATAAAGGAAATAGGTGGTGGCATCGATGCAAGAGCAGCGGACACATGCTTGCATCCCCATCCCTGGAGATATTCAAGGTGAGGCTTGACAGAGCTCTGAGCAACCTGATCTAGTTGAGGATGTCCCTGCTCCCTGCAGGGGGGTTGGACGAGATGACCTTCGGAGGTCCTTTCCAGCCTAAACCAGTCTATGATTCTGTGCTTGTTTTTTTGGTAGAGGGAAAGCAATGGTCTGAGGTCTCATGTCCCAAAGTGTTAACTGGGGCAAAAATCATGGGTGGTGCCATCCTTGTGTGCAGAGACTGCTGTGGTATGTTACAAGCTGTGCACGGTGCTAGACTGTTAATATAAATATTCTCTCTGGTTCTGCAGAACACGCCGGTCTGATGTTCATACCAACAGCTACGTCACTTATAGTCAAAAAGCAGCATTTCTAGTTACTGCTGCATTAAATATTGATTGGTTATGATACCGCTGACCTTTTAATTTTTTACATACTGCAGTCTAAAATAAGATGAAATAGTGTATTTTACTCATTAGTACTTTTTTTTTTTTTTTTCTTCCCACTGGATTATGGTTACTGGGTCATCTCACTGAAACCAATTTATTTTTTTTACTGAAAAGACTGGAGCAGATGATCCTTGAGGTCCCTTCCAACCTGGCATTCTAGGGTTGTAAATTATTTTTATGGTGTGTATTTTTAGTGCTGTAGTAATCCTTACACTAAACATAAACCTTGACTTTACTTCTAGTTAAGCCTATTGTTCCTTTTAAGTATTCTAAGTGAAAAGGTATTTGATGTGCTGTAGAGAATCAATTAATGATTTATCTCAACGTACCATTAAAAGCAGTAGAAAAAGAGCCTGCCTTGCTACAGTAGCTGTTACTTTAATATTTATTTGGACATTTTATTTAGTACAGGTGAATAGATGTGTGGTTTGTGATGTTGGAATTGCTGATTTAGGAGACTGCGAAGAGTGTAACGTTACCTGAAAACTGGAAAAAATCTACTTAGTTTAGGTTCTTTTATGCCACCTAGAGGTCGAGGTAGGAGGAGGGATGATTTCTAATACCAGGTAGCTGAAATGCTCACAGCTTCCCTAAAACCTTTACATTGCTTTCTCTGTGTATTAAGAAAAGAAAGAGGAGGATATCATCTCACAAGTTTTTATCACCAGACAGCAAAACCATTTTCTCAAGGAGAGGAAGTACAGGTTTCATACCATTTTGCTAATACAGGTGAAACTCTCTTCATATGCATCATCTGTAAAAGTCCCTTTTTTCTTTTTGGTATTTTCTTATTATTTTTAAATTATTTTTTATTTAATTTTCAATTGTTTTGGCATCAAGCTTGTTTTCTGCCGTTAGGGTTTTTTTTTTGTAAATATGATTCTGTGGTTCTCTGTGAATTGCACATTTTAGGATAAAATTTCATTCAGTACAAATACGCCACCTAAACTTAGTCACTGATTTTTGAAATGTAAAAATCTGATTGTGACTAAGTTGCCTCTGCCTCGTTGTAGAAAGAAAAAGCACCCTCAGAGTTTGGATTAAAAATCTGGTTTTAAAAAAGTCCCAGTGTTGGACTTTTGAGAATGTCCTGAACTTCTTGTAAAGCAGCAAATGGTGTTATCTTCTCGCAGACTTCCTCTTGAACTGGTCTTGTTGGGTACTCTGCCTTGTGCATGTGATGTTTTGTGAGGGACTGATGTTCTAAATTACATAGGAAATTATGTTTGAATATACAAACCACCAATCTCAACTCAAGAGAAGGTGTAGTAAATGTCTCTTGAGTTTCTTTAATTGTTCTTGTTCTTGTTCTTCCTGCTATGGATTTACTTTGATCTACTTTCAGGGAGATGTGCTTGAAGAGCGTCGGGATGGGTGTTATCAGTGCTTGGAAGTCCAAATGTGAATGTGAGGAAAAGCCACTAATAGGATTTTTAATGATTGGAGTCAGGCTAGTGGTTAGAGGAGAAAAATGAGACACACGTGTACTGGAATAGTGAAGAAAAAAATATTTCTGTATTTTTCATCCTAGAAGCAATTTGATACTTTGCTATTTTATGTACCATCTTGGTTTGAAGCAGAGCTAAATATGCAGAATTCCCATTAATACTAGTGGGTGGCTTGTGTGAGTAAACTATACACTGAGAGAAGAACCTCATTCCCCAAATAATTCTCTGCTATTCTGCCCCAGAATATGCTGTTTAATGTCTATTTTTTTGGAAGAGGAGAACAGCAGATCATTCTCATGCTTATTCAGTTGTATGAACCCTCCTAATTTGGGTGCAAGAAACTCAAGTGCATGAAAAAAATATAGCAGGTACATGTATTTGCATGTGTCAGTTTTAGTGCTCTTACAAACTGACTTTTATCTGTATACAAAAGGGAGCTGAAGCATAAGGGGTAAGGGCACAGGAGGACCAGCATAATTAAGGGTGAATCAACCCTTCGTCATAGAATCATAGAATGGTAGGGATTGGAATAGACCTTTGGAGATGAAGTCCAACCCCCCTGCCAGAGCAGAATCACCCAGGGCAGGCCACACAGGAACAGATCCAGATGGGGTTTGAAAATCTCTAGAGAAGGAGACTCCACCACCTCCCTGGGCAGCCTGGGCCAGGTTCTGTCACCATCACAGGAAAGAAGTTTCTCCTCCTGTTGAGGTGGAACTTCCTGGGTTCCAGTTTGTGCCCATTGTCCCTCATCCTGTCACAGGGCACCACTGGATGTTAGGAGTTAACCTAATTTCATAAGTTAGCGCTGGTTAATTATCAATCGATCTCTGTTAAATAAAATGCCCACCTTCATTGGAAGGAGGTGTCTTCTGTGTTGACTTGCTCCCATGTTGCAAAATGGGTGCTGTACAGAGATGGAAAAACAATAGCAAAGCAGTACCCATTTAAAGCAAAATGCAGAAAATATCCCATTTCTGACTTAAAATTCTTTTCACCTGAGTTAACAGAAACAAGCCAACGAACTGAAATGATTTTAGAAATCATATCCACAAGTGCCACAGCCTGAAAAAATACGCAAGGAATAGGTTTGCCATTTTTCGGATCGCTGCCTCCTCTCTTCCTGATGTTGTTTATTTTGGCCGAAGGGTGTAACTGGGGCAATGATAAGGCCTTGCCAACGTGAAGAAATAGGATCAGTGCCGCGGTATGAAGTTTATCCTGAGTCAGTAAAGTTATTCCTGTCCAAAACTGTGCTTATTATAAGCCTATTCATTTAAAGATCCAATAATCCCATATAAATGAAAACCTATGTGCTTCCTAAAGAAGAGTTTTAGGCCTGTCTTGTATTGCTTGTAGTTTTCAGGCAAGTAATCTTCCAAATGGTTTAAATAAATACAAAAGGTTTCATCTATGGGAAGGCATCACCCTTAGAACGTGAGGCAAACCTGGGAGTCCAGGGAGAGTCGTCGACTTCTCAGCCGTAGGTTATTTCACATCTTATTTAAAGGGATGGGAATTTGGAATTGCAGAGCTGATGGCTCTCTTCCAGTCAGAGTGGGGAAGTCTAATCTAAGGCTGTCTTTTCAACAGGAAATTTTCATCTGGAAAGTGCTCGTAAATCTCTTTAGGCAAGACTTTTTAATGAGGTTTTATAGTGATTAGTAGTAAGCTTGCTTAAATAACTGTTTTTTGAGGGAGTATTATATTGATACTTGCTACAGATGGTAGATTCAGAATATCCATGTTTGTTTTCTGATCTATGAGACAAGTCCAGTCCAAAATCCTCCATTTGAACCTCCCTGAAAGCTTTGATCTGGGTGCAGAATTTGTAGCCCGAATGCTCTGTTTATCCAGGGTAATAAATGAATAAATGCTTAAGCACAGTCTCAAAAATATTCCTGGAGTTGTTAGACCAGGGTGGGACATCAACTGTAATTTTTTTTGCCTGAATTAGAGGCTAAGTGTGCTAATAAAAATCTCAGCAGGAGAGCAGATATTCCCAAAATACGGGATTTAGCTGATAGATTACGTCGTTGGCAGCGTCTCGCCTCTCTCCAGGGCAAGGCACTGATCTCCTGCTGCTTTTGTAGCTCCACTGGAGCCAGGAACTGGGCCACATGTTTCACCTGAGCTGCAGACACTGTTAGTCCTTGCTACAGCCCATCTTTGGCACCTGTCTCAAAGGTGACTCACCTCTGAGAGGCAGAACATTCTTACCCTGATGAGTTTCTGAGATTTTTGGAGTTGCGTTGTAAGCTGGTCATGAGCCAGCCTTTGACAAGATGGAGTATTTGAAGTTCATATATCTACCCTATATTGAGCTGCTCTTTGTTTGCAACAACTTTCACCTCTTCTGCCTGATTTTTTTTTTTTTTTGGCCACTTTCCACCATGGTACCGCCGCACCCACTGCCAGGGCAGAGACCTTTGGCCACAGACACTGCACTGCCCTTCTTCTGTTTCCATCATCCTCGACCAGCAAAAGCACACTTTGTAGTCACAGAGCAAGCTCCAAACCACGCCAGACAAGCCACCACCTTGGTTGCAATGACCAGACTATGTCTGAGAGCCAGGATTTCTCTCTTGCAGAGGAAGAGAAATTAGCTAATTAACTTTATTATGGAAGCTTTGCAGCCGAGTTTCATATTAGCTGTAGAATGCACCACCTCTTAGGAGACTTAATTCTACTCAGAGGGTTTTAGCCTATGCGCTTTCCTAGAACATTATCTTCCAGCTTCATTATCTTTTCTTAAATTATTTTGTGGTAAAAGTGAATTGTTCTTTTAACAGCTTAGGAATGCAAGTTCAGACTCCCATTGACAACAGACAGTAATCGTCCTTGCTATTATCATAATCTCTTACTAAACTACAAGATTTCCCAGGGCAGGCGGGCTCATCTGGACTCCCTTTCCCATGAAAGGTTGGGCAAGATGATCTTTTGAGGACCCTTTCAACCTCAGCTGTTCTGTGATTCTGTACTTCTAAGTGCTCTTCTGAATTGCACGATTCTGCAAAAGAAGTTTTGTCCCAGAATTTTGTGCACCATACAAAGTGATTTTCTCAATATTATCCTAGAAAATGTTTCTGTGTTACGCAGTAAGCAGTCTGTTTGCTATCAGCTGAACCATCAAAGTCCATGCAATCTTCATTTTTTATTAACTATTTAACAATGAGTATCTGGTGTCCAAAAAGATTCACACCTATAGCTGTCACTGGTGAGCACACAGTTACCAGAATCCTTGAGAGCGTAGCAGAAGAGTAACAAGCAGTAGGACAAGAGAAAATGGCCTCAAGTTGTGCCAGGGGAGGTTTAGGTTGGATATTAGGAAAAATTTCTTGGCCAAAAGTGTTGTCAAAGCCTGGAACAGGCTGCCTGGAACAGTGGTGGAGTCCCCATCTCTGGAGGGGTTTCCAAGCCGTGGAGATGTGATGCTGAGGGACAGGGGTTAGTGGTGCCCTGGCAGGGATGGGGAAATGGTTGGACTCGATGATCTTAAAGGTCTCTTCCAACCTAAACAATTCTATGATTCTAAGAGTTGAAAATAGAGGTGAACCAAGGAATACTGGAAAATTTATAGTACATTTTCTAACCTTCTCTATTATGTTTGTTTTTCCTTCCTAAGAGGAAGATCTACTGGTTCTTAACAAATCCTGCATATCTGTTAGTTCCCTTTATATCCTGCATCTCCTTTAATGTCTAGCTTCACTGGAACAAACTGATGTGGTTTATATCAGAAGCTGCTCAAGATGACTGGCAACAAGAGAGTCCTATTTAATGAACCCCACTCAGAACTTCATTAGAAATTAAACTTTTTACGTGGCTGGAAAAGATTAATATAAATTTTGACTGTTTTGAATTTTACACTTTTAGCCGTTCTGATATGCTGTTTGGAATATCCAAATGTGATAGAAGAACCAGAGGTGGAGTTTCCAGTCAGTTGTAGCAAAAAAAAAAGCCTTGGAAACGTTGCAAAACTACTCACTGTTGTGAGATTTTCTGCGCTGAGTCTGCCAGATGGCTTTTGGAGATGGATTCAGAATGAATTCACCTCTTTGAGTGCTTGTTCAGAGGGATTGCATGGGAGATTTGTCAGAGGGCATGTAATAAATATCTGTGCTGTTCTCTCTTTATAGGAGAGTTGTACTCAACATTGATTTGAAATGTTTAGCTCGGATTTTGAAGGAGGTCAAATGGTGACGACAGGAAAACCAGTGGAAACTAACCCAGCTTTACTGGGGAGAATTTGAAGCCCTTGCTGCTCTTTAGATGGTTATTAATACTCATCTCCTTTTGCTACCTACTGCAGTTCTTTAAAGTATGCAAATTCTTGTTTGTGCCAGGANGGACCCGCTCCAGCACCTCAAGATCTGTCTTGAAGTGAGGGGCCCAGAACTGCCCCCAGGACTCAAGGTGAGGCCTCCCCAGTGCCCAGTACAGGGGAAGAATTACATCCCTACTCCTGCTGGCTGCACTATTCCTGATACAAGACGGGATGCCATGACCTTCCATGCTGCCTGGGCACACTGCTGGCAAATTTGAAGCAAGCACAGCAAGTTTGAAGCTTTCTGAAAAAAGAAACAGATGGATTGGGGCCCCAGCAATGCTGGGAGGGCTGGAACCCTCTGCTGGGAGGCCAGGCTGGGAGAGTTGGGCTTGTGCAGCCTGGGGAAGAGAAGGCTCCGTGGATACCTTATTGTGGCCTTTGAGAACTTCAAGGGGCCTGTCAGAAAGATGGGGACAGACTTTTTAGCAGGGCCTGTTGTGACAGGGCAGGGGTTGATGGTTTTAAGCTAGAAGAGGGGAGACTGGAGAGAAGGGAAACATTTTTTATATTGAGGACGGTGAGAGCCTGGCCCAGGTTTTCCTGAGAGGTGGTGGCTGCCCCATCCCTGGCCCCATTGCAGGGGAGGTTGGCTGGGGCTCTGAGCAACCTGCTCGAGTTGTAGATATCTCTGCTCAGTGCAGAGGGATTGGGCTAGATGACCTTGAAAGGTCCCTTCCAACCCAAACCATTCTATGATTCTATGATAACTAGTAAGTAAACCAGGGATTTCTCTGGCAGAGCAGCCTTTCCCAGCCTCTCTGGCGGTCAGTGTGGTGGTGGCTCTTCATCCTCATAACTGCCACCCATGCCAAATGCCAAATTTAGCCTTGGCAGAAGCAGGCACAACGTTATTCGTGTAACTGACGCTGCACCACTGGTGCTTTACATCCAACAGATTTCTGCATGTGAGGAAGACCACTTTCTGAGCAGTGAGCTCTCTGGCAGCCTGGTGGGGCTGGCCCTGGCCACACGTGGTTGTCATTAGTGGGGAGAGGGGAGCCTTGGCGCTCCAAAAAATGTGCGCGCTGTGTCTGGAAATGAAGCTTAAGCTGCAAACAGAAAAAGCAGTCGCCCTTGCATGACATCATTTTGGCAACTTGCCACTTCCTTGCTGTCTCCTGTCCCCAGAGAGCTGTGTGTTACAGTGAGAACAGCCAAAGGTGCCTATTTCTGGGGATGTCAGGATAAGAGGGACAGAGAGAAGCGACAAAGATGTTAAAAGTACTGATGTACCGTGATAAGCTTGCCTGCTGATTCTGATTTGACAGGACTAGGTGTGCAATCCCTCTGGTAACAGAACCTTCCCACTTCTGCATCCACTTTGGGACCAGCACAGCTCTCCACTAACAGAAGCCCTGCTCACGGTCAGGGAGATCTGGATCACTCTACTCCCCGCTACACACCATGAGTCTGCTTACTGGATTTGATTTCCACACTGAATGCAGGACTCCCTGCCCATCATAGGCTCTCCTGTGTGGACATGCAGAGGATAACTCTGAAGAAGTGACCCTTTAATTTTCTTTTTGTAGTGTTTAAAGAAGACAGATCTGCATGCTGTGATCATTGAGCACGTGCCTGAAAACAAGGACAGAAAAGGTTGCCCCAAGAGATGGTCGCTGTCCCATCCCTGGAACCATTCCATGGGAGGTTGGATGTGGCTCTGAGCAACCTGCTCTCATTGCAGATGTCCCTGCTTATGGCAGGGGGTTAGAACTTGGTGGTCTTTAAGGTCCTTTCCAACCCAAACCATTCTATGAATCTATGATATTAACCCCTCTCATGCTCCTAGATTCTTATAGGTATTAGAAGACCTTGATTGCAATTAGCAAAACTTCTTGGCATTACGAGCTTGTCTTTACTGTTTTCCTGAGGCCCGCTCACCAGTGTTTTCATACTCCAGCATGCCCAGAAATTGTGATGATAAATGTTTAGCAATTATATAGCTCTTTGTGCTTTCTGCTCAATGTATTGACACTGGCAAATGAATCCTGGTTAAAGTCACCCACGTTATACAGCTTTGGTTTTGTAATTAGGCATTTCTCAAGACTTCTTGTTCATTATCCAATTAGCTTCTTTCCCATATCTTGCTATTTGATTTTCTTTTTCTGTTTAAAAACACATGGGAATCGTAGTTTGCATTTCTACCTCAGTGCATTCTCTGCTAAAACAAAAAGATAATTTTTTTTGTTCTTCTTTTCTCATATTTTCTACTGCACAATCTCTTAATTTAGGTATCAATCACTCTTGCTTTTTTTTCCTATCCGTTTCACCACCAGATGAATAAGTGGAAAATCTCTTTATCCTCTGCAGGCATCACCGAACCTAGCAGACTGTCCCAGTGTGACTGAAAAGTATCATCATTCCCTTTCAGAGGTGGAAAAGTTCCCTAACAGAAAAGTTAGACGAATTGCATAAAGTCTCCAGATAGCCAGAGCTTGGAATAAAACCCTCAGTTTTTGGCTGCAGTCTGTGACCTTAGGTATTTAGATGACAGATAGAATTAAAATGAGTATGAAGCTACACTTCAAAAAACTTTCTTTTCTTTACAGATGTTATTCTTAGCAGCGAGAGTAAATCTCTTAAGCCAACAGGCAGTTGTGTGGTTAGATGTTGTACCAGGTCACTTGCACGTTCTGCTCAGGTAGCAGCACCCCACTGATGCTGATGCTCACCAGAAGGGTTTTTTTTAAGTTATTTTCCTAAATGACTTCTGCTGAAGCTTTCCACTTGATGTTCTGCCTGCATAAATGCATTGATCCTTTTCCAGCACCTGAGCTTGGGACAGCAAGGCCATCTGTGGTCTGCAAGACCTGTTTGAGTTTTGGGAGCAGGCTGTCCTGCCTTTACATCCCCTGCTTTGTGTGAGACTGTCTGAGATGGAACGGTTGGCTCCTTTCCTTTCAGCAGCTCTGCCAACTCCCTTTGAAAAAAAACCAATAACCTCAGTTACTAATTGGCATGGAAAGACGTCATGAAGCTGTGCCTCCTGCTGTGTGCTGAGGTGTCCAAACTCATCCTCTGTACCCATGGATGTTTCTGACCATGCCTTTGCTTTTTACAGAATCATAGATTGGACTCAATGATCTTAAAGATCTCTTCCAACCTAAATTATTCTATGAAAAGACTCTGGAGTTGCTGCTTCAGCAGGTTTCTTCATCGAATGATCACCTCTGGAAGTCCTGGCAAAGGTTCCTGAAGGATACAGCAACACTGCAGCTTTTCTAGCTCATCAGTGTGCTTCAAAGTGCCACATCAATAGCAGTGCTCACCAGAAACTCAGTTGAGCTGTGTCATGGATGATGAAACAGTTTGGGGATCCAGAGAGGAAACCCACTGATAGGAGAAATCTTCTTCACGTGAGGCTTATGGAGATGAGTTTTGTCTCAGTAAACACAGAGTTAATAGACCCACACCTACTATTAGTGGTAACAATGGGGACTTATTGCCTCTAAGGCACTGAGTGTAAACTGGGAGCTTTGGGAATAGAAATTCAACACAAAGCTCGATTATTGGGTAAAATGTGGTATGTAGCTCACAAATCTTTACATTCAGACTTAAATACCCTTCAGGGCAGCTGCATTATTTCAGATATATTGAGGTATTTGAATGTCTTACATTTGGTCATTTTTAATGGATACCCAGTCCTTAACAGCTTCCAGTTGCATAGTCTCAGAGAAAATTCCATTATCTGGTTACTTTAGGAAGAAAACCCACGGGTTATAGAGCAGATAGTATTTAACATCCTGTTTTAAAGATGTTAATTCACTTGAGAGCAAAGTGGTTTTATTGTGGCTGCTTATATGGTCATTTTATTTTCCCTGAATTAAGTTTTGTGTTGTATTCGCAGGTTTTGCAGGCTTTTATAGAATTCACAGCCCTTAAAACTATCTTTTCTCCTCTGCAGCTTCCTGGATTGATGGCTCTTAATTTCTCTCTATCCTCATTATCTGGATGATATTAGCACACCAGTTTTAAATTACTTGTGTTTTGAGGTGTTGGTTTTTTTTATGAGGTTTCTCACGTGATAGATGTGTGTTTGAAATTAATTTTCCTTTAAAAGAAAAGTCTCCGTTGTTCAGAAGAGGGTGGGAGATACACCAGGGCTGGTTTTGTCATTGCCAGATCCAATAGAAGCTATGGAAACCAAGACGTGGTAGAAAAAATAATAAAAAAAAATAAAAATTAAAATACTACATAGACATCTGCTAAAGAGCTATAGAAATATGATGACATTAAAACAAAAGTTAGAATGATCTACTTACCCATCGGGCCTATGCTCACTGTGTGTATGCCTGTATTAGAGCGTTGTGATAGCAACACTCTGAAGGGAAACCCTTCCAGTCTTAGTCTACATTTTCAGATATTTCAAAAAAAAAAAAAAATTATTAACTGTTAATCTGAAATTTATCATAATACTTCTCAATCCAAACAATCAAATTTTTCGTGTTGTTGTTCGTATGGCACGATGCCATTTAGCCAGTTCTGAATTATCCAAGTCTGAACCCAAGCAGGGTTTAGGGCTTTAGAGTGCTAAAAATCCATGCAAAGCTTGTATCTCTCCAAAATGAATAAATTTAATAACTTAAATCCACTGAGGTTTGTATTTGCAGTATCTCCCTACGCAGTTCTCCTGCTGAGCTGAGGAGAAGGCATGAAAAATCAGCTCCGTCTCTGTGGCATCTTATAAATAACGAGATTTGGAAAGACAAATGTCAATTTTCCCATTCTTTTTTTTTTTTTTTCCTTCCCCTTAAAAAGCCATGTGAAACCAAATGCCTCTTGCTCATCTTAACCCTAATTCTTTGGGACTCTTCATGCATTTTAGCCAACTTTCCTACCTCCTTCATCCCTCTCTTCTGCTATTTCTGTAAAAATGTTGTGTCAGTTTAACATACTATGGAGCATTAGCCCCAGTGTGGTCTGAATTCCCTAGAGAGTAACAAGCTTCCGGAAGGCAAGGATGGGCCCAGAGGTACCACAGGCCTGGCTGAGTCCTTTCCAATGGCATTTATGTCTTTGGGCACATAGCCAAATGAAGTACTGGGAGGAGTGGAGTGGTTCGTGGGATTCCCTTAGGAGAAACTTGATGGTTATAGTTTTATGGGTCGTAATTTGTGTGTAGCTCTGCCATCCAAGTACAGAAAACTCAACTGGATGGCTTGTGTGAACAAGGGACTCCTGGCTTTTAGCAGGGCTGCATAGGAGTGGTGTTTTCTGTATGATCATTTATTTTTTAATTCCTTTCACTCTTTCCTCTCTCTTGTCCTGAGGATGTTTTCAAACTTGACAAGAGTTTGTTTCTCCTTTAAGTCGACGTTTCAAAGAAAAGGTTCACTCCTCAAGCAATGCTTAGAGTTTGGGGTGTGGTCCTTTCAGTATTTCAAGTACCCTTCATAAATTTTAATCTTCAAGCCTTGGCCTGTGAAAGATGAAGTTTTGCCTTTTCTCCCTGTACGTCAGCCCTCTTTTCTCCAGAAAAAAACGATGATTTCTACCACAACCACCACCACCCCCTCCAAAAGGCTATTTTTTCCCCCCCCCATTTCTGGGGATTTGCTGCTGTTGAATTTCTCTCTGTTGTTTCTTTTTCTTCTCTCTCCTCTCGCTTGCTCTCCTCTTCTCCTCTTACTCTTTTCTTCTTCCCTTTTCCTGTCATTTGGCCACTTTTAGCGTCTCCATTTTAGGGCTCAGCTATTCAAAGGTCAGTCAGTCTTGATGCTCCGCTCTCCTACCCCAGACTTGCAGGCACCACTCCCCTCTTCTTCCACGTGAGGAAAGTGAAATAAATATACGAGAGGAGATATCCAGATGAAATAAATTTTCAGGCAGTTCATAAAATCCAAAGTCAGAAGTTCTACAAAGACAGATTCCCCAAATCCAACCCAGCACAAGCAGACGTCTCTGATGCCATTGGTGTGAATAACCATCCAAAATGTGCTGACCCCAGCAAAAAAATCCTATAATTGTAAATACTAAATCAGGAAAAGCAGCTCCTGAAGTGGCTTGATGCAGACTTTTTCTTCAAACTGTAATCTTCATACAAGCTCAGAAGAAAATGACTCCTGCTCTCTTGTGTCGTGAAAAGTAGGATGCAAAGTAGTACATGGAGTTGCAGGAAGATTCAGCAACTGGAAACCTCATCTAGACAAAACTATTCTAGAAACTAAATGCAGTAGAAAATAATAAGGCAGTAGATGATTTGCTGACAATTGAAATCGAGATTGGATGCCTTTCTAAACTATAAACGGTAATTCCACCGTAAGTTACTCGTTCAATACAAGAATTATTCCGTGTCTTACATTGTGCAGGAAGTCAGAATTATTACTTCCCTTCCTGGCCTTGGAAGTAGAGACAAATCCTGGTCTGAAATCGACTTCTAAAATATCAGAACATGCAAGATCTGAACTAACAAATGTATTTTTTTACAAAGAAACCTGTTCCAGATCATTTTGACTGGAGGTAAAATTCACAGACCTAAGAGATGTGTAAGTACGGTATCTGTTAATTCTGCATATGAGGCTTTATTTTTTTTTTTTTTTGTGACCATTTTTGTTCATGCTTAATACCATGGCTGGTTACTAACACCAATTCTTATACTGTATTAATGTAATAATTAAATAATACATACTGGAGAAGTTTTAGCAGTGTGTAGTAATAAAACATGATACTTCAGCAGCTCCTTAGGTCAAACATCTGTGGGTGCAAAAGGAATTTGGTTTTCTGTTTTCAATTAAAATTGAATTTGCTCTTCTGAATTTTAATGCTGGACTAATAGGAAAAGTGGGTTTGTTTTTTGTGGTCACAGCTTTTAGCTTTGTTAGAGTCACAAAAGATGACAAGAGCATGTGCCAGGAGGATGATTCACAGATTCAATAGGAAGCTTTGATGGGAAAACGATTTTATAGAGTAGGAACTGGACAAAAAGATACCACCTTTATTTTAAGAACTGTTTTTCACTGTGTTAGTTCAGAGCATTCAAATTCCTCTTGACCATTTATAATTTCTCTAATTTTCCAAGTGATTTCTGCTATATTCTTTTTAATGAAACCTATATTTCAGAATACTGATGAGGACTTTGAAAACCACCATCTTTGCTTCTTTGCAAGAATAGGAAGATGAATCTATTACATCTTGCCGTTATTTCCATTAGTAAATGGACTCTCACTATTTATTTTATTTACCTTCTGTATCCAGGCATGCGTATACTTATATGGTTTGGCATCAGGTTTCTATCAGTTAGGACTCACTCTGACTTTACTGATGGTATATATGTATGGTGGCTAAGATGAAGTCGTGCTAAGATCAGAGTTGGGCACAAATACAGCTGATCACGATCAATACTGACTATAAAGCCATCTTTGTGGAATGAAGGATGCAGAACTGAATAATGCCCTAATAGAAGTTACTTGCTGTAAATGCTTAGATGTTTTATGGCAGTCATTCCTGTGCCTTTAAAAGCTTTGAATAAGAGGAGATGACTCTGTGTCTCTGAAAAACGTTCCGCACCAGCCGTTCTCCCTGGAGATAATGAGGGCCAATAAATATTGAATGAGTAGCAACTTGTCGCCTTGTTGGAGACCGAAGCAGACAGAATGAGCACTCCCGAGATGTTGATGTGTTTTGAATGGGATGGATGGAAAATGTCGTGTTGAGACTCCAAGTCTCAAAACCTGAGAATTCAGAAATGAGGAGCAGTTTCTCTCCAGTCAGGATTTATGAGATAAAGCGAAATGAGTTTAATAAATACATCGCTGGTCAGGTAGCAACTAAGAGGGAAGAGATGTATCGTAACTTATGTGTATTTGGTGAGTGCGGGAGCAGAAGGGAGCAGAATTAATGGTAAAATGTGTGGAAATTTTGGATTTTGAAAAATGGGTTTGAAAATGGGTTTTGTGGTAGTAAAATGTATGGAAAAATTGAAGGAAGCAAATAAAACGAGGAGAACGAGAATTTAACTGAAACATGATAGAATTTCCTAACTGGTAGGATTATGTGGACTATTTTTTCTCAAGTGAAGATGAAAGTAAGAAAAAAGTTTTTGAGACTTTATAGTATTATAAAACATACTGTAGGAATGGAATTTGTGATATGAAGGTCGTGTCGGCTTGGCTGAAGGGTCCAAGGGACCTTCGGGAACTTTCCGTCATTTCTATAGGAAATACTCATTCCTCACTGTCAATGGAAAGATTTAACTTCAGTAAGAATTGGATTTCACTCTCATTCTGATATATTTGTGAAACAGAAATAGGGTGATTCATCCTGTGCTTGCACAGAAAAGCTTAAAATGAACTGAAGACAGAGAGATGTGTTGCGAAACAGAGGTAGAAGGTGAAACTAATAGGAGCTCAACAGCCCTGATCATTGACGGGCAAAAATTACAAGTCAGTTGGCAGAGAGGAAAGCAGACAAAACAAGATGTTCCCCTGTGCTGATAGAATTATGAACAGAATACAATCCAGCGTGGATTTCAGTCAGATGGAGCCAAACCGTAGCGCCAGCCCTGCATGTGCTTGGATACTACGGAAGTTTGAGTCTGGGTCAGCTCCAAACACAGCTCTGCCAGCTCCTTGAAGTGACAACAATTTATTTTGTATGCAAGATCTTTCTTTTACTTCTTTTCTTTTTCTTTCTTTTTTTTCTTTCTTTTTTCCTTTCTTTTTTTTTCTTTTTTTCTTTCTTTTTTTTTTTTTTTTTTTTTTTTTTTTTTTTTTTTTTTTTTTTTTTTTTTTTTTTTTTTTTTTTTTTTTTTTTTTTTTTTTTTTTTTTTTTTTTTTTTTTTTTTTTTTTTTTTTTTTTTTTTTTTTTTTTTTTTTTTTTTTTTTTTTTTTTTTTTTTTTTTTTTTTTTTTTTTTTTTTTTTTTTTTTTTTTTTTTTTTTTTTTTTTTTTTTTTTTTTTTTTTTTTTTTTTTTTTTTTTTTTTTTTTTTTTTTTTTTTTTTTTTTTTTTTTTTTTTTTTTTTTTTTTTTTTTTTTTTTTTTTTTTTTTTTTTTTTTTTTTTTTTTTTTTTTTTTTTTTTTTTTTTTTTTTTTTTTTTTTTTTTTTTTTTTTTTTTTTTTTTTTTTTTTTTTTTTTTTTTTTTTTTTTTTTTTTTTTTTTTTTTTTTTTTTTTTTTTTTTTTTTTTTTTTTTTTTTTTTTTTTTTTTTTTTTTTTTTTTTTTTTTTTTTTTTTTTTTTTTTTTTTTTTTTTTTTTTTTTTTTTTTTTTTTTTTTTTTTTTTTTTTTTTTTTTTTTTTTTTTTTTTTTTTTCTTTCTTTTTCTTTTCTTTTTTTTCCTTCCTTTTTCTTTCTTTCTTTTTTTTTTTTCTTGGATCCACCTAAAAGCTCTGAGAAGTCTTAAAGTTTATAGTCTTTGGCTCGTGTTGACAATCAGAATGAGAAGTGAGTGCTGATAAATTGTTTAATAAAATGCTATAGAGCTCTAATTCTGGCAGTTAATGATATTATACCCATGACACAAACCCCTAGTGAATGAATAGGTATCACCTCTCCCTTTTTATATTCGTTTCACTTTACAGCATCCAAAGGGCAGGTTTCAGACAGCACATCTCTGTTGAATATCATACTTCTCTTTGTATTCATTCACCCTTTCATGTGGGATTTTACTAGGTAAAGGAAGAAGTAATCTTTTAGACATTTACTATCTAAGATTAAATCTCCCAGCAGAAAAGAGAAAAAAAAAATAAAAAAAAAAATAATGTACTCATTTTACTCTTTCAGAGTAACAATAGTTTGGGATTTCTTTGTTCTGTCAAGAAACAGTTCTCGTTGTCTCTTAGGATTAAATCTATTTCTTGCAAAAACTGCAAACTCTCCTACTCATTGTGGAAGAAAAAGCTTTGGCAGTACACCAGAACTGTTTGGAGTGAATGCCGACATGTGCTACTGGTAACTATCTTGCTTTGGAACTCTGCAAAATATTTTGCAGAGAAAGAAACAGGTTAATTATGGTTTCCTACTAGTTTTATTTCAGCATCGACATCCACAAAGCACCTAACACCAGGTCTTAAATTTAAAATATTGGGGAAGAGTCTGGTTTTTTTCTTAAGCAGTTTTTCCAACTTGATAGAAACATTGTGAGATCCTAGTTTTTCCATAAATGGTCAGATATCTCATGTCATTAATATTAATTCAGTGACTACATTAATACTAATTATGGAATTATTTTTTCTTCTTTTTTTATCAATGATTTGGTCATCCAGAACAATTACCTTTCTGAATGTTTTACCTTCTCTGTTCACAACAGCGTTGAATTCAGTGGAGCTCTGTATGTTTAGAAGTACTTACATAATTAGATGACAATTTATTAACAGTATTAGCTTTAAAAATAAAACCAGTAAGCTGTTCAGTGTGCCGAGGAGATGTTCTTTACAGCTCTTTGCTGGCAGAGGGAGTGGAATGGTGTTGTGTGTCAGTTGACTAAATCACTCTGAAATGTCACGTTGCTGTGATTTGCCAAATGGCCTTGCAGCCAGATTTTCTCTCTCCTTTTTCTTGAGCTCTGGGCCTACAGGGTGCAGGTCATTTAAAGTTTTCACGTTAGACATGGTAGACCCATTAATATTATGCTCTCCTTTTTTTGTATTGAAAACCAAGTGCAAAAAAAATCCCTTTTCACTGAATACGTGGAGTGAAAATATTTGCTGCACTTAATGGTCAATGCTGGTTTTGAACAGAGCAATTGATGTTATAGGTAAGCAAAAAATGCTGAAAAAAAATGTTTGTAAACATCCTAAGATTTGGTGTTTATTCTCTAACATGGTTAGTCATTTGCTGTTTTTCTGGTTTATATCCACAGATTGTTCGGTGTCACTTCTCTTACTCAGACAAACTGCTCCAGCACTTGGATGATCATCAAAAATCAAGAGTTACATTGGTACCACCACGCTAATCCAATCTTACTGCTGGTGATGTACTACACCCTCGCAACTCTCATCCGTCTCTGGCTACAAGAGCCCGTTGTAAGGGTAACTTCCTTCTCTTTTTCGAAGCGCTAGTAGTTGTGAGACTGGCCAGTGCAGATACTTGCCATCAGAAGTGCAAATATTCGGGAAATTAAGGGAAATAGCAAGTGCAAACTGGTAACCATGAATTTGCTCTTTTGGTCAGTGTCTTCAAGAGGTGATGTGGATATTCTTCTTAGAGACTATTTATGTAAGAAATGTGATGGCAGAGTGTTAATGCTTGCTCTGATTTGGAAAGCCAGTATCGATGTGAAGTCGTGTAGGTGCGATCAAATTGAAGGCAAACACCCAGGGCTCGTCTTGCACAACTGGATTAGGATCCAGGCTGGCACAGGGTGTTGTAAAACAAGGCAGAGATTCATAATTTTATCACAGAGAGAGAAAAATTTTCTTAAAACTTTTCCTTCTGAATCTGGGTGCCTGAGAGAAAAATCCCAGTTTCATTTAAAAGCACGAGAAAAAGGAGACAAAAAGTAAATTTTTACTTCTGATTTCAGAGAAAAAAAAAGGGAATTTATATTTTAAAGTATCTTAAAAGCTTAGAAACTCAAAATATAAAAAGGATGACCCTCAGCATTATTAATTTTAATCCTCTGAGGCTGGACATAATTTTTAGAATCCAGATTTCGCTGTGTTGTAAACTACAATGAAAATATTCGTGACTGAGCTGTGAATTAGTGGAGTTCATAGCAGCAAGTAAAAATGTTAAAGGTTTTCATATTTTAAAGATATTTCTTCATATAATGGATAAGGTAACAGTTTAACTTTTAAAAAGGCAGACAAAATATCTGACTCTGGATTGAGCTGTCTGATATTTGGGATTTGCATACATTGGGCTTCGTAATAAAAGGTGAATGATGCCAGAACTGTCAGCTTGAGTTATTGAAAAAAAATCGTGTCTTAAGTTTCCAGAAATCTTAAGGCTGGCTTTTCTGAAGTCACAAGACTGTGGTCCAGTGCCCTCTGGCACTGGGTTCTTTTAAGGATTTTTTTCCTATTATTTCTTTTCTGCAGCTGCAGCAGCTGGAAACTTGTTGGGTTTTGGTTTTTTTTTCCTTAAGTGAAAACTGAGATTTCGAGATAATGATACGATTTCAGCGTTGGGGCTGTAACTAAAACTTCACATCTCACAAACTGTGTAGTAAAACCATGAGAACTACTCACAGAGGAGTAACCACGTGTGATGTGCCGTTAGTGGGAACTGGGTGATCTCAGCATCTCTGGAAATTCATTTCCAGTACCCAAGTTGTTTTCACCCATCTTAAAGTTTGGTGCTGGGTGTCATTTAGTTACCGTGATTTTTTTCAGTGAAGAAAAATGGGCCTGTCTGGCTCAGGATAGAGTGAATCCTGCAAGTTCCTCCAGGGATTAGAGAGGAGCTATAGTGGACCTGCCT
This sequence comes from Baryphthengus martii, assembly GCA_013396935.1. NCBI lineage: Eukaryota > Metazoa > Chordata > Aves > Coraciiformes > Momotidae > Baryphthengus > Baryphthengus martii. The sequence continues at coordinate 90,350 of VWZK01006535.1, read as the reverse complement.
GCACTTGTGTTCTCGGAGATGGATATTCCCATAAGACACTAAAATCAGTCTCTGAGAACTGGAAACAAGTCAAATTAGAGATGCTTTCGAAGCATTTGAGCTAGAGAGAGGAAGGATTAAAAGAGATTAATTTAAGAAAACTTGATGTCTTTCAAACCCATGGCTATAAAGTCCTGTCACTCCCATGGGAACTTCAGATGCCAGGGGAATGATGCTTCCCTCCAAAGATAAATGGACACTTAAAAAAAAAGAGAACTTTGTAAAGAAAATGATACCCCAGCATTAATGAATATTTTTGATGCATGGGATCTAGTGATACAAGTATTTGTCATTAGAAGGAGATGCTAGGATTTGCAAAATTTACCATATTTTGCACGCTTTTTTTTTTGTTGTTGTTTATATGCATTTTGGTTTTCCTTTAGTGGTGCCATAAATCAGGAATAAATCTTTCTCTTACTACCTTTATAATCATAGAATCATAGACCTTCAAGATCATCAAGTCCAACAATTAACTCAGCACTACCAGGTCACCACTAGCCCCTGTCCCTCAGCACCACATCTCCATGACTTTGAAACCCCTCCAGGGATGGGGACTCCACTACTGACCTGGGCAGGCTGGGCTAGGCCTGGACAACTCTGGAGGGGAAGAAATTGTTCCTCAGCTCCAACCTAAACCTTCCCTGCTACAACTTGAGGCCATTTCCTCTTGTCCTGTTGCGTGTTCTGTGGGAGAAGAGATTGATCCCCCCTGACTCCAGCCTCCTTTCAGGCAGTTGCAGAGTGGGAAGGTCTCCCCAGTTCCCTCAGCCACTTCTCGTAAGACTTATGCTCTAGACCCTTCTTTCTCCTGGTAGACTCTGTCCTCAAGTCCAGAAGTAATTGTATTCCAGGTCTGATTGAAATGCTTTTTAAAATTTGTTAATTTGTAGTGCATTTGATTCGTTATAACTAACCACATAACCTGCTTTTGCAATCCCCCGTGATTCCAAAGCTACACTATGTTTAGGATCTCACCACTAACCTACCTACAGGTGGATGGATGGCAAAGGCAATATGCTGTGTGCTGAATAAGCTGAGTAGAAGATTGGCATAGTAAGACATGGAGACATGTATTGATTCTATGATTCTATGACCTGGAGTGTTTTCCTTGCGTTTGGGCATCCTCCTGTGGACAAAATTCCTGCTGGATTGCCACAGGAGTTGTCTCTGAGGCAGATGCTCTTGAGACTGTCTCCGAATAGTGGAGCTGATGAGTAGAAGAGCAACGCCCACTTCAAATCTTGAGTTTCAGGGTGAAGTTTTTTTGTGTGCATGCCACAGCCCGTCGACGTATGGCGTGTATGAGTTCTCAGTGTATGGCTTCTGTGTGGGATTCTGCTTGGATCATACTCATGCAAAACACCCTTGGCAGCCAGTGGAAGTTTAGCTTTATTTATTTTCTTTTTCATTCTGGATTCTGGTTTGTTCTAACATTGAGCCTTGTGAAATTCTACCTCTGCCAATAAGAAGAGGTAACCTGCCTCCGGAGATTTCAGCTCGTAGTTGTAACTGCTGGTACTGAATATATGAATAGGGCCCATTCATTCTGTCCGCTGAGTGGTGAGGAACAGTACAGAAGTCAGCAGAATTACAGCAATTTAACGTAGAGTCCTCTTATATAGAGTTTGTAGAGTTGTTTGAATTAAGAGGTATTTGAGAGTTGCTCCAGTAGTGGAAGAAATGGAAGAATTAGACAAATCAAAGGACTTTCACAAACTGTTATCATATAAGTTGGACTGTGTTTTCTGACTCTTCTGAGAACGAGAAGACAAGAGTTCCCACCCTTCCCTCTAGTCTCTTACGCTAAAAATACGTGACTAAAACCATTGTCTACATCTTAGGTCTTTTAGTATTATTTTGGTCACCTTGGTGCCAAACTAATTGTTGTTGATAAACAGTCCCTTATGTTCCATATTAAAGTTTCAAATGGCAGTGACAGGTATTTGGAGCACAAAATCAGTGTATTTCATCTTACAGTTTGGCTGGGAATGCCCTTTCACAATCAAGTATAAATACAGAATCATATGTGTAAAGTGCTCCCATTGCCTCTGAGAAGCAAAACAAATTAATAACCATTGTTTATCTAAGTCAAGACTTGAGAAATAGGACTTTACTGTTAGGATTAGACAGGAGGGAGTTTCAAAACCAGCTGGGATGTTTGGATGTCCTGTTCCCATGGGTAGCTTTGTAGACCTCTGCCCAACATCCTGATTTATTCCTATTCAATTGCATCAGCTGATTTTGCATAAGAAAGGAGAATACTCACCACAGTCTAGTTCCACTTAAAAGTCTTATTTGGGACCATGTCTTTGAAACATCTGAAGTTCAGACAAAAATTAACTTTTACGCCATGAGGTGCCTCTTTGTTGGCAGTAGAGAGCGTTTAAGTAGAACAGCAATTACCAGGGCAGATGGATATTTCTGTTGTACCGAAAGTCAACTTAGTAAGACTTCATTTGAAGCAGAAATACAAGTATCTGCACAGTAGAAAGAACAAAATAAGGAAGAGAAGAATGTTAAGTCCTTCCAAAACAGATGATTTAAGTTGAAATAAAAGGTGACATGTAGTTGACTTGACCAGTTGTTTTATAGTTAAATAATGGAATAAGTTCAGAATAATGCTACTAAAACTAGTTTTGTGTGTGTAAGACCTTGCCCCAGGTTGCCTGTTCCATGAGTACTTGTGTACTTTGATGATTAGAGGTGGTTTTTATGAAGCACGACCTTGCAACTGTACAAGTGAGGATTTGGCTCAATACTCTGTACCACTGATACTGGTGGAGGTTGGGATAAGTGGAAGTAGAGTTTTGGTAATTCTTTCAGTGTGGTAATTCAAAGTTTCAAGGTAATTGAGCTTTGGTAAGTCCTACAGCAATGTAGTTCACTGCTGGCTCATATTCAGCTTGCTGTGCACCAGGACATCCTGAGCCTATTCCACAGAACTGCTTCCCACATAATCTATCCTCAACCTAACTGACCACTACCACCATAAGATGGTTTATTCCAGGTGCAGGACTTTGCCTTTGTTAAGCCTTGTGTGTTTTTTGATGGCCCATCTCTAGCCTATCTCTGTATGATGGCTCTTCCTTCTGGCCCATTGACCTCACCTCCCAGTTCAGTGGCATCCACAAACTGCATGTGGGTGCAATTCCACCCAGAGAGTTTGGAAGATACTGAATAGTACCAGAGCGAGTGCCAGTCCCTGAGGAGCTCCACTCGTGGCCAACTACCATTTTGACTTTGAGCCATTACCCTACTTTGAGCAAGGCAGTTTAGCTAGTTCTCCAACCATCTTGCGGTCCACCTGCCAAGTCCATATTTTATCAGCTTGTCGGCGAAGATCTTGTGGGACAGTGTATCAAAGATACTAAAATCAAGGTGACATCCACAGCATTCTGACATCTCTCAGCCAGTTGTTTCAGCATAAAAAGCAGTCAGGTTATCCTTGATAAATCCATATTGGCTTTTTTCCAGTCATCTTGCTCTGCACATGAGCATGAGAGCACACAGATATTTTTATGGCTTGGCTCAGAAGCAAGACTAGATTGAACCTAGATGGTTGGCCAGTACTGACTGCTTTGTTACATATTGAGCTGTGGATTGGTGAGTTAGATTAGTCTTTAATGGTAGAGCTACACTGAAGAGGTTTTGATCTTTTTGGTCGTTTAGTGAAGCAGAATTGTCTTTTCACATATTTAGGAGGATGAGAAGGATGGATTTTCTGTCGCTAACACTGCCTTGAAAATGAAACATCTGTATATTAGCTTATAGCATGACTATACAGTGAAGTAGTATGTGGAGGTCTGTGTAGTTCTGGTGCCTTCTTAGCAGGAAACATCTTGGCAATGATAGGCTAGCAGTTACAGAACAGCTCTGTCATCATTGCTGGAAATGTCATCTCAGTAAGAGCCTTCTGTCCTGGATGAAGTGCATTCAACTCTAAAAGAGGTTTCAAAGGCATAGTCTGGAGTGGGAGCATCCATCAGGGGAAAACGTACGTTCCTCTGGTAAGGCTGTCCTTTAGAGAGCTATAACTAGTTTTGTCATTTGTGTTGTTTAGCAGATGCCTGACGAAGAGAAATCTGTTAGCAGGGAAGATGACAAAGAACTAGCCTGCAGCCCAATCCCAATGACAGCGGAGAGAAGACGCAGCCTGTGGTATGCCAGCCACTACACCACCGATGAGAGAAAAGTAAGACTGGAGGGGAAAGGGTCTCTGCAGTCATTGTATTTCAATCGGTCAGTTCGTTTTATCGCAGTTACTTTTAAATAAGAGGAAACAGCGTTATATAGGGTGCAAATAAGAGGATCTGAAGGCGTGATTATAAAAATCAGATGATGTATAAGACTGGTGGTGGAGTAGGAATGTATTTTGTAAAAATTACCAAAACAAAAATGATCCAGTGTAAGGAAGTGAAAGAAAGGCATGCTCTCTGTTTTCAGCTTCTGCATTTAAGAAGTTTAGGGCCAGGTTTGTGGCACGAGACCGTTATTTTTGTGCAAACCAGCTAGAAAGTCTGTGAGGGAGCTAAATCCTGGTGTAAAGACCTGATCTGCCTTGTAGCTACTCATTAGCACTGTCATTTGTAAGGGGAGACTGCCAGCTTATCTCCTTCCTGGTGTCCTTGTTGGCTATTTGTAGCAGAGCTGTTAAGGAAGGTGGTGGAACAGCTCCTGGAAAGGTCCTGTTTTCTACCATCTGCAACTCAAAATTTCGTTTGACGTGTCACGGTCAAATTTGGGATCTCCCAACGCTGTTGAGCCCCATACACTCAAGCCCCAGGAACTCCACCATAATAATTGTGATGGGAAAAGAGCTGGCAAATGAATGAAGTGTCGCATTTTATATTAATATAAACATTTCCTTGGAAGTATTTTTGTAACGACCATAATTCTAATGATCATTTAAAAACTTAGTTTTTAAGCATTGGATCATTAGAAAGACATTAGAAAGCAGTTAATCAGTATAATGCCATACTGATTAATTCTTTAACCCGGTTTCTTAAATCTCAATGCAACGTTCTCAGGTTTAGTTTAGAGTTCACAGGAATGTACAGTGAAGTTATCTCAATGCTGTGGCACACTAAATATCCTTTAACGGAGCACAGTGTACAGTTCTGCTGGCTTTTTAAGAATTCTCTCTGAAATTCTTGGTGCAGATCTGCAAAAGTCAGCAAATATGCATGCACGTATTCAAAAAGTTAGACTTATTAATGCTTGAGCCGTGCTTCTTTAATAATTTGTCCTTGCATTGCTTTTTGCAGCTTCTGTCAATGACCCAAGATGAATACAAGCCATCGGATGTTAGTATACTACTAGTCTTTGTGCTTTTGTAATTCTTCTTCACGTGTGTAAATACGGATTACACTGATTGATAGAGAGAAAACCTTTGACGACATTTTAAAAAACTTCTTTCTTTCGGTTAGCCTGCCGTTTACCCCAGAACCTCCATTATCCTAAATATCACTGTCTTTTGCTTCCTTAATAATGGCAGTGAGAAAACACTGATTAGCCTTAAAATTGACCGTTTGCAACTAAGCTGCTTGTAGTAGTACCAACTGGCAAACGATCTTTGCTGTTTCATTGGGTTTAAATAAGATATCAAAATACGCTTTCTAATGCGAGCCACCTTTACACTTGGTTTGGCTTCTTCGCTGTATTTTTTTTTTTCCTTTCGTTCGTGTTGAAATGTCGAGGCCCTTCAAGCACGACACAGATGAGTTCAATTCACGGACGTCAGAAAATCCAAAGCTTTGTTTGAGCAGACAGCAAATGAGCCATTCCTCTTGACTGCTCTAGACCCACTCTGAGGGCCAAAACATCCCCTCTGTGCAGCAAACGGAGAAAAACAGAGAGGCACATGAACCTTGGGAGCAACTATAGCCAAATCTAAACGTGCTCCACAACCTGTGCTTGGTGTAGCTGCTGGGTAGAACTAAAAAAGACCCGGATAGTGTTCTGAACCAGCCCACACGTACCCATGCATGGTTTCAGCAGGCAAAATAGGCCTAAGCAGAAGTCAGTCTTCAGCATGTATTACCATCAGTAACCCGCTGCCTGTGAATTTCTGCCAATACAAGAGAGATTTATGATTGTGGTTGCTGGAGCCCTAGCCCAAACAAGCTCAAGGGTTGAAATTTAAATCACCAAAATAAAACAATGAAGGTGTTGAATTAGTGCTACCACATGGCATCAAGAGAAATAACCACCACAACTGGTTTGATTAATGGCAGCAAATGCAGACCTCACCGTAAGAATTTAAATTTGAAAGTGGTTTATGATCATTATTTTCATAACTCCTGGAAATAATTATATAATCATAGAATGGTTTGGGTTGGAAGGGACTGTAAAGATCATCTAGTTCCAACTCCCCTGCCATGGGCAGGACAACTTCCACTAGACCAGGTTGCTTAAAGCCCCATTTATTAGGCCAAATTAGATGTGAGCTCAAGTCATATTAGTTTGCCTAAAAAGGAAAATAGATTTTTGGTTACAGTTTTAACTTAAATCCGGGAGACCTGATGATGCTTTTCCTAGCTTTACATTGTTTTTTCTTTACATTTAATTCCATAGGTAGGACAGGCCAAGAGCATGCAAAGAGTCATTTACCATGGCTCAGCTGACGGCAATAGCTTCATTGCTTTTGCTTGTGTATCCACACTTTTGTTGCTTTTCAGACTGCTTGTGTGTAAATTGAGGCGTCATCTAATGTGATGTGACATTGTGGGAGTATGTAAAAAACCCCACCTTGAAATCTTTTAAAAGGAAATATTTAGACAAGTTCAGCATTCCAGCAGCGTTGTATTGTTTGCTAGAGAACTTTGCTGAGACAAATTTGTAATTCTACTGATATTTCATAAAAAGCTAACGACAGTTAATTTTGAAAGCTGTTATGTGCTACATTTGCATGCAAAGTGACTATGAAATATCAGTTTCTTTCGAAGAAAGTGAATGCAGTTACTTGTTAAGCTCCTTTACCGTTGGCAATCCAACAGTAGCGGAGCACAGAAATAGCGTCACGTTCCCTGAAGAGCCACCCTAATTTCAGTGCCTCTCTCTGCTGTCCTGGCAGGTGCTGCTGGTGACAGTGAACGGGAACCCTGCTGACTATCACACCATCCACCCTGCGCTGCCCTTAGAAAACGGTCCAGCCAAAGCAGACGTGTATTCAACGCCACAGTACAAATGGGAGCCTTCGGATGACGTGTCAGGTAGTGAATTGCCTGGGCATTACCCTCAGTTCCGTAGTTTATTCTTATTCTGTATCTTCAGTATAGCATTTATTTTCGTTTTTCATAAGCTCTTTGGCCTGTTGACGTTAAATAATGTCTGTTGCCTTACAACGATGGGTGACCATAGGGCAATTTCATAAGATGGGCTGTGGGTGTGTCCTGTCCAAAGTCCTTTGCTTATAGACACAGTGATTGCAGAGCGTGCGTTGCTTTACTGTCCTCAAATGTGGTTTTAGTTAGACTCTCATCTTGAGCTTGCTGATTGCTGTATCTATCTGTATTAGACGCCTTCTGTCTAAAATCACAGAATCACAGAATTGTCAGGGTTAGCAGGGACCTCTGGAGATCATCTCATTTTACCCTCCTGCTCCAGCAGGGTCACCCAGAGTAGAGGACCCAGCAGCGCAGTGTCCAGGTGCCTTGGGAATCTCTCCAGAGAAGGAGACTCCCCAAGCTCTCTGGGCAGCCTGGGCCAGGCTCCAGTCCCCTCCCACCAATGAATTTTCTCCTCCTGCTCCCAGGGAACCTCCTGGGTTGCAGTTGGTGCCCGGTGCCCCTTGTCCTGGCGCTGGGCACCACTGAGCAGAGTCTGGCCCCATCCTCTTCACCCTTACCCTTTAGATATTGATAAACACTGAACAGCTCCCCTCTGGGGCTGCTCTTCTCCAGCTGAACAGCTCCAGGGCTCTCAGCCTTTTCTCAGCACAGAGATACTCCAGTCCCTTTATCATCTTCATAGCCTCTGCTGGACTCTCTCTCGTAGTTCCTTGTCTCTCTTGACCTGGGCAGCCGAGAACTGAATGCAATACTCCAGAGGTGGCCTCACTAGTGCAGAGTAGAGAAGGAGGAGAACCTCCCTCAACCTACTGTCCACACTCTTCTTAATGTACCCCAGGAGACCATTGGCCTCTTGGCCATGAGGGCCGATTGCTGGCTCATGGTGAATTTGTTGCCCACCAGCACTCCCAGGTCCTTCTCTGCAGAGAGAAGGATGAATAACTCCCTGTACTGGTGCAGGGGGTTATTCCTCCCCAGGTGCAGGATCCTACACTTCCTCTTGCTGAACTTAGTATTTCCCATCTATTATTTATATATATGTGTATATATATGTATGTATGGTTATATATTTATTATGCCCATTTGAAAATTAAGAGTGATCACAGGTGAAATCATTCCAGGAGAGCGTGCACACTACTTTTAGACCAGTATGAATTGCAAATAAGAATTTCTTCTTCTACTTAGAAAAGGAAGAGGAGGAGGAAGAGGAAGTTACTCAGGAGGAAAAAGAAAACGTTAAATTACATGCCCTGGTCTCTGTGTTCCAATTTATCATGAAACAAAGTTACATTTGTGCTCTGATAGCTATGATGGTAAGTAAAATAAAGCCAAAAAAGCCCAATAATGCTGTTAATTTTAAAAATAAATGTGTTTTCTCAGTATTTTCCTGAATATAAACTCCGCAGCTGGTTTTCAATACGTGTTCGTATCAGGGTTAGAAAATAACAATATGGTACTTGCATAATTTTGGGTCCATTTTTGATGCTTAATTCCCAGGCCTGTTATAGGCTTATAAATAAGACAACGTGTAGGATTTTGGGTAAAGCACCACATTCCCAGGACTGGAAGCCCTGGGTTTTGCTGTCTGTTGAATGTCGAAAAACTGCTGGCACTCAGTTTTCTCTTGATTCCCAACCTTCTGCATAATGAGGCTTCTCGTGGTTTTGCTCCACTCAGAAATCTGCCTACGAAATTAAAGCATTTCGTGAGAGAGATAGTACATTTAAAAAAATATAGTTCCTATTTTGGGTTGAAGCATGCATCCAGTTACTCTCTGAGAAGAAAAGATCAGTAAAGCCTGATTTCCTATATTGACAGAAAGGTCTTAAGGAAAATACAACTTCGAGCCAAGCAAGACTTTGCTCTTGTTTTACTTACCACTCTTATTTCTCTTTCTCATGCTATTGCTTGCTTTTATTAAGCCCCCTTAATGCAAATACCTTGAGCTGCACTGTAGCAAGCTTTCAGCAGAGAGATTAGATCTCTCTATAAATTCCCAGTGCAAGCTTTGGTTTTACTGGTTCGAAAAGGTTTCAACTGTGATGAAATGAATCATAAAGCTTTTGTGGCCTAATTTTGCAGGAAAAATGGTAAAAAAAAAAAACCCAAACAGATGAACTTGGCTGCATAAAATTTCAAATGTTTTTTGCTGTCCTTTAACAGGAAAAGTTTCTCAACTAAACGTTTTTCAGCTAAATCAGGGAGACTCCTCATGCAGAACCTGAGTCTGACTCGGTGCATTCTGAGACATTAGCAAGTAGTTGGTTTTGTATTGACACAATCCCTCTTCTTTCTGTTTTTTAAACTCACATGTTTTGTATGATCTGCATTTCCTTTCAAATTCATTTCTAGGGTCGCGCCTGCCAATGTCAAAGGACAAGATTTATTTGAAGAGCTTTCTTGTAGTTTAATATTGAGACGCTTTTAGCTTTTTTCTTACTGATACATCATGATTTACATGACCCAAATTCATTTATTAATCTATTCATGATGTGATGTGATGCAAGTTCCACTTAAACCATAGACAAAGACAGTTCAGTATAAGTTATTTTCTTATGTGAGGGCAGAGAAGTAGCACGTTAGTGTTTTTCACATACCCTTAAACAACATCATTTCCAATATTTCATACTTTTTACATTTAAAAGGAATCTAAAAGGTTTTATTGACAATTATTCCACATTTACGTCAGCAGAATTTAGTCCTAAATCAATAGCACAATGTTAATAAAAAACACTTTAAACTCCCAATCCTTGAATGTAGTAGTTATAGAATGTGATTTGCTATTCCTAATCTGGATTCTTTGCTGCTAGTGTTACGAGAAGATCTTGTGTGCCCCGCCTCTCTGGGCAGCCTGGGCCAGGCTCCAACCCCCTCCCACCAAACAAGTTTCTCCTCCAGCTCCGAGGGAACCTCCTGGGTTCCAGTTGGTGCCCGGTGCCCCTTGTCCTGGTGCTGGGCACCACTGAGCAGAGTCTGGCCCCAGCCTCTTGCCCCCCGGGGGCCCTTGAGCTCTTGCTCAGCCTTGCTCAGCTGCCCTCTGGGGCTGCTCTTCTCCAGCTGAACAGCCCCAGGGCTCTCAGCCTTTCCTGGCCACACAGATGCTCCAGGCTCCTCAGCATCTCTGTAGCCTCCTCTGGACTCTCTCCAGTAGTTCCTTGTCTCTCCTGAACTGAGGAGCCCGGAACTGGACACAGACTCAAGCATTGAATCTGCTTGCAAACATTACCAAGGTGCAATTAATGCACCGAGCAGGGTTCATCCACAGCTGAGGACTTCTTAAGAATCCATTTTCTGCACATTCTCCAAGGTGGTTTTTTTTGTAGCTGGCCAAGTAACTGATTCATATGGGCAAGAGTCTCATGACAATGACGATGTGCGCTAAGTAGAGAAGCGTAAGTGACGCGTAACGGGCAATATGCATCGGTGTTGTGCCTGACTGTGTCTGTGAACAATTTTTCCTTTCTTTTCTCCTTCCACAAGGCGTGGAGCATCACGTATCACAGCTGGTTGACTTTTGTCTTACTGATCTGGTCGTGCACATTGTGGATGATTCGGGACCGAAGGAAATACGCCATGATCAGTTCACCCTTCATGGTTTTCTACGGGAATTTACTGCTAACGTTGCAGTATATATGGAGTATTGAGCTCAAGAACGATGAGCTTCCTCAAGTGTCCGGTTTTTTAGAAAGAAAGGAACCTGGGGAATTGGCATCCAAGGTAGGTGTTACAAACAGCTGAGGTTTATTTATGAAACCACAAAGTATTGTGATAAAAAAATGTGAATCTCTTGGCATTTCTTTAAGAGTGAATCCTCAGCATTCAGTGTAACCATGTTCAGTAGCAGTTCTACAATAAAGGACAAGTCATTAAAAAATAGCATTCAGAAAGTTGTTTCTTGCTTGTTAAGCTAATACAGAACCCAATGTTTCAGACATCTTTGTAGACTTTCATGATAATTCTGTAGAAAATTCGTCGTGGATGGAAATCGCTCGCTTGCTCGGTTTTATAAACTGGATGCAAATCTAGATGTGATTTGATCTGTTAGATGAATACCCAGGGGATGTCAAGTGTGTCTCTGAATAGGATGGCAACTGGAACTGGGGTGTCATTGCCATTAGCAATACTCCCTGCTCCTTTATGGTTTGGCACAAGTGACAGGAGGTAGCTGCGACTGAGCTTTAATTCTTTATCCTTATACTCGAAGCAGCATGAGCTGGAATCCAGTTCAGGTCAGAAACAAGAGGTTGTTGACCTGAGGTGCATGGTAGTTTTTTTCCTTTGAAGTCCTGAAAGCCCTACAAAATGCATTTTGTTTGGTGAGTTGGCTTCTGGGGGAAGGAATGAGCATAAATAGGAAGTTGTTTCCTAGAGCACCCAAGAGGAGCGACTCAGAGAGCGCGTCTGGTTGGCACCGCTCCCCTTGCGCAAAGTGAATCGCTTCCCTTGTGACTCCTAAGGACCATTTAAGGTGATTCTGAAAGTGGTTTTCCATGTTGGCAAGTGCCCTTTGGACAACCATTTCTGGGTCTTTTAATGCATTTGAAAATTAGTGAGAGCTGTGTTATTTCTCTCGTAAAGGTAGGGCTAGTTTAGTAAGAGAGCTAAAGCTCAAGAGGTTCTGCAAGAGAACTTCTACAGCTTCTCTCAATGGATTTGTAAATATCTAAGGAGCTTTAACTGTCTGAAGACGTCAGCTCCTTTGATATTGTTTTTTATTAGCTGTATGGTCTAATACCTTATCCAAAACTAGGTGGTGTCAAGAAAGGAAAGTGTTGGGTATCTATGATAATTTGACCACACCCATCAAGCAAACAAAAGATATCTAGTGGGGGTTTTTAGACTGAATATAATGCAGTCCATAAATTTCACAGAATCACAGAATGGTTGAGGCTGAAAGGGACTTCTGGAGGTCATCTGGTTTAACTCCTTTACTCAAGTAGGGCCACCTAGAGCTAATTGCCCAGGACCATGCTCAGATGACTTTTGAATGTTCCCAAGAATGGAGACTCTACAACTTCCCTGGCAAACCTATGCAGTTGCTCAGTCATTCTCCCAGGAAAAAAAGTGTTTCTTGGTGTTCAAAGGGAACCTCCTGTGTGTCAAGTTGTGCCCATTGCCTCTGGTCGCACCACTGGGCATCACTGAGAAGAGCCTGGCTCTATCCTCTTTCTGACCTCCCTTCAGGTCTCTATAGATATTGGATGAGATTCCCCCTGAGCTTTCTCTTCTCCAGACTGACCAGTTCCTGCTTTCTTAGCCTCTCCTTGTAAGAGAGATGCTCCGGTCCATCATCTTCATAGTCCTCCACTGGACTCTCTCCAGTAGCTCCAGATCTCTCTTGTATTGAAGCATAAGAATGGAACACAGCACTTGAATTGTGGCCTTGCCAGTGCTGAGTAGAGAGGAATCACAGAATGGTTTGGCTTTGAAGGGACCTTAAAGATCATCTAGTCCAATCCTACTGCTATGGGCGGGGACGTCTTCAACTAGAACATGTTGCTCAAAGCTACAGCCAACACAAGACTGGTCTTGAACACTTCTGGGGAGGGGGCATCTGGAACCTCTGTGAGCAACCTGTTCCAGTGCCTCACCACCCTCACTGTGAAGAATTTCTTTCTAATATCCAGTCTGAATCTACTCATATCCATCTTAAAGCCATTATTTCTCATCCTATCACTACAAGCGCATCTAAAAAGTCCCTCCCCAGCTTTCTTGTAGGCCCACTTTAGGTACTGGAAAAGCTGCTATGAGGTCTTTGCGAAGCCTTCTCTTCTCCAGGCTGAATAACCCCAACACTAGGAGAGGTGTTACAACCCTCTGATCATTTTTGTGGCCCTGTTGATGTACCTCCACATCATCCTGGCCCATGCTTCCTGAAGAGCCTGTATCTCTCCATTGCCACTATACAAGCCACCACACCCTGTCTCTGTGACCCCAGCAAGATCATAGCCCTGCACAGAGGTCTCCAGTTCCTTCTGTTTGTTCCCCATGCTTCATGAGTTAGTGTACAGGCACCTGGCATGCTGATTTCCCAGAAAGGACCTGGAAGGTTTCCCCATCACGGTGCCTTGAAGGCATTTCCTTGCTTACAGACAAATGCTTGAGATGATCCCGCTTAAGCCCCGTTTTGTTGATGATGTGTTTCCTTCTGTTCACATCACCCCAAGCGCCCTTTGCTTGCCAGCCTTGTCCACCACTCCCTCTCAACGCTTTCTAGTAACTCTGTCCCTCCCTGTTACTCCTGGCTTAAAGTCCTTTGAGTAATGGTTGAATTTAAATAAAGATTGGACGGTGTATTTTGCAAAGAGAGGAAAATAGAAAGGAATCCACTGTAGTTCTTCCTGCATAATTTTCTGCAACCTATGCTGGTGTTTCCTGGTCTGAAAGGGAAATAAAATGGATCCTGTAAAAGGTGACTAAAAGCATTTCTCTGATCTCTGCAACCCTTCCGGACTTTTTTTTAGAGCCAGCTCCGGCTCTGGAAATGCCAAAGAGCACAAGGAGTAAGTGCGGCGGGGGGACGGAGCTACTCGAGGCAGAACAAATCTGTGGTTTCCAATATCCAAGGTTTGTGTTGCAAAAGCCAGAGCTCCAGGAGGTATCTGGAGACGCTTTGGCAATTCATCGAGGCTGACAAGCTTCTCAGCATGAGTCGCAGCATCAGTGAAAACATCTGTCACTAGCTGAGACCTCTGCTTTTCCCCACAAACTACTTGCTCGTTAGATGAAAACCAGAGGAGAGGTCTTTATATTACACTACTGGCCTCATCACTCAATTGTGTGCAAAATACTTGGCTCCTACTTCCTTCCTGTTTCAGATTTTATTCTTTAGCTAAGGAGCGAAATAGGGCTTGTTCTGCACCACTGAAATCAGCGAGGACTTTGTAGAGTATAAACATAAAACCAAGTGTGTGATCAATAGGCATCTGAATTTTGGCCCTCTCTCAGGATTGCAAGCTGATGAATTGAGCTTTTTGCGAAGCACAGAAATGCGTTTTTTGGTAAAGAGATTTATTTATTTATTCGGTATCCTGATGTTACTGAATTACCATCTCTTAAAGCTCCTCAAATCTTAACTCTTGTAAGTGCTCCAAATGCAAGACGTCTTCAGTTGACTGGGTCTCCTGTAACTTAGACATACCAAAAAATTTTTGATTTTAAAATGAATTGTGTTTAAGCACCTGAAGTATCAAACCTCCTGAATCGAAAGATTTATAATAATGACAATGCATTCACCTGCATGTGCTTCTTCCCTGGAAAAAAAAGAAAAAAAAAAAAGGGAAAAATGAACAAAAGTGGACAAATGGGAATTATACCAGTCTATACATAATCAGATCCTTAAACTTATAAGACTGAGTATAAGTCTTATAAGTTTTAAGACTTATAAGACTTATAAAGACTTAAAAGCTGAGTAGAATGGGGTAGAATAGAACCATGTAGGGAAATAAATACCTTTAAGGAAAGATGGAGAGTGATGTTATTGCTCAATGGAAATGTGGAAATGAAATAAAGTTGGGTTTGATGCAAGTGACTTTAACTTCCACAGAAACGCACTTTGACCATCGTTGCCATTTTTCTGATGGACAGAGAAAACAAAGGCATGTGAAATGTATGAAGACAAATGTTTGTATTAGGAGGACATGGGATATACAATTAGTCTGTTGTTTTTGTTTTGATTTTTTTTTTGTTTGCAGATTCTTTTCACAATTACTTTCTGGCTACTGCTTAGGCAACACCTCACTGAGCAGAAAGCACTCCGGCTAAAAGAAGCTACTTTATCCGAGGTCAAAGTTGGAAGTGAAGAAAATGAAGAAAAAGGTAAAGCCAGATCCAATTTAGTCCTTCAGTCATGATAGAAGTTCCAGTTGCTGCAGTCCTGGGATGCTGAAAGCAATTAGCAAGATAGCTGTTATTAGCTAAGAAAGACATTACAAGATCTACATGCAGCTGTCTCTTGCGATATAAAAATTAAACACCTTTGAACTTCAGAAATTCAAATAAAATGAGAATTCTCTTTACTGGAAAGTAATTAAAGTAACTCGTTTGAGAAATGCCGTGGAACTTTGAAATAATCACTTTACTCCTGGGGCCCAAAGTCAAACCAGCAGATTAATTGCCCTCGGAGTTTAACCACAGGAGAGGAAAAGTTTACATAGGAAAAGTCAGTTGCTAAATTCCTTGGAAGTTGTGTTTGTACATAAACACTTGTACAAAAACACGTTCCTCCAAACCTTTTTTGCCCTTTTCTGTCACTCTGGATGCTGATCTGAATGCCTTCAACTCACTGAAATGGTAGAAAGGCAGCCCTGGAAGCAGTGATAGAGTTTCTTGTTTGGTTTATCACAATATTTGTCTCAGTAAAACACCTGATCCGTGCCAGAGCTGCAAGGAATTGCAAGGAAAGAACCTGAGAAGAGGGATGGTGAGTGGGACAAAAGGAGTGGGCAAGCCTTTTGATGGTGAAGTCTCAATATTGTTCTCAACAGGAAGACAAGCATTACAGCTACGTGCTGTGAGTGTGACAAGCCCTGTTATCTAGATATTTGCCCATATGCTTGCTACTGGGGGGACAATTACCCTGCCCTCCACAGGCCTGAAAAGATTAGTAAGTGGGGAATCCTGACCTCTTCATAGGGCAAAAGCAGCTTGTCTTTTCTGCAGTGGATTGGGTACAGCAGAAGCAGCTGAATAAGTGGTAATTTCGTTAAAAAACATTGATGTTAGTGCAGCCTTTATATTTTGTAAAGTTCTTGGTTTTATGTTAAGGTTTCCTCTCGCTCGTGGTTTTTGGAGGTAACCACAATATTCTCTAAAGGGCGAAACTCAAGATGAGAGGTTCAAACTCAAGATGAGAGTTCCAACTTTAAACTTAAGTTGAGAGGTTTCTGGTGGTTTCTTTGTTTTCCAGTTTAAAAGGTTTCTTGCCTGAGAGTTATAGGTATTGCCATGGAAAGTGTTTTGACTGCTACCCGTTGTACAACCCTTCGGCTCTAATTTTCCACTAGGGCTGCTTGCATTTCAGAGTGAAGATGGATGTCTGGTAAGGACACAGAACTCTGCACTGTAAGGCTCCAGGAGCTGGTTGAAGCTCATGTGAAGTTAAAACTCTTTCCCCTTCTCTGGAGTCCTATATGATTCAGAAATGCAGTCTCTTGTGACTATTGTGTTCAATGTTTCTGTGTTGTGTGCAGAGATTTTACTTTCCACCCATTTCAACTCTTACTAAAAGTCCCCAGAAGGGACAAGAGGCCAAATGTGTCTGTGTATTTGCAGAAGAGGAGTTACAAGAGGGAGAAGTGGCAGAAGAACAGGAGGAGGAGAAGGAAGAGGAGGAGGAGGAAGAGGATGATGAGGATGAGCAGGATATTATGAAAGTCCTGGGGAAGCTGGTGATGGCGATGTTCATCAAGTACTGGATTTACGTCTGTGGGGGCATGTTCTTCTTTGTCAGCTTTGAGGGTAGAATTGTCATGTACAAGATCATCTATATGGTGCTGTTCCTCTTCTGTGTGGCCCTGTATCAGGTAAGGGAGGACTCTGTTAGCTAAAATTGGTCCTTGAATGCAATAGTTCATACCTTTAACTATAGTGACAGATGAAGCAGCCATAAATTAGATGCACACAATCACAGAATCATAGAATTCTATGATTCACACAATACACACCTCCGCTCTGAGATGCCACCCTCCATCACCATGAGCTTTGGAACCTGCGTGGGAAAATCCTGGGTTTGGACACGTCCTACATAGCCACCAGTTTTTGTGACAGGTGGTCCACACCCTGGTGAGCATGGAGTCTCTTTCCTCCTGGGCTTTCATCACTAATGGTGATGAAATTGAGTTGGCTGAGGCTGTCCCTGGCCTTGCTGTCTGTGGCCATGTCCCAGTGGATGGTTTTCCACAGAAGTCTGTAGTTGAGTTCATGTGCATCAGGAGTTAAAACTGTATCACATAACTGGGGCTGCCGTTGAGTGAGCGTTTTTTACTTCAGCTAAGGAAAAATCACGTTCTTCGTTCTTTTTTTCCAGTACAGTGTTGTCAGTATTTTTGTCGGTGTCTTTGCCTTCAGTTTGTTTCAGCAACTCTAGTGTGTGATTTTGCAGGTGCACTACGAATGGTGGAGAAGAATTTTAAAGTACTTTTGGATGTCGGTGGTTGTTTACACGATGCTGGTACTTATCTTCATCTACACGTACCAATTTGAGTCGTTCCCTGGGTTGTGGAAGAACATGACGGGCCTGGATGAAAACAAGTAAGTGGGTTTGATTGATTTCATGGGTGGTTGTGGTTTTTTTTTTACTTTTGAGTTTGATATGGTGGAATGGTCCTTCTTACGGGGGATAAAAATCATGAGATCATCCTTGGGCATTGCTGACTTTTAAGTACTCAGTTTAGACGCCACAGATTTACTGGTGTAACAACAGAGATGCACAAGGGCGTAGGAGAGGCTCAAAGAGTTGTATTTCCTCCCATCTGCTGCCAAGGTCTTGGCATCGCTCTTGTCACCAATACAGCACCAATACTTCTCTCTACCTCTTTGTCCATAGGATCAAGTTCTGAGGAGAGATTAAGGGTAGATTTGCAGGATGGCTGGAGCTGATGAAGGTGGACCTGCCCTCTTGCTCATGAGGAGGGCAGTTTCTTCTTCCTCATGATGTGTTGGGCATTTCTCAACAGCTTACATGAGAGAAAATACATACAATATGAGTGGATCTCCAGTGCAGTACTTTCAGTCTCACCTGGTTCACAAGATCTATGCCGGGATTGAGTCATTTGCCTCTGTACATTTACACTATCTCTCTACATTACTGAGTCCAAATGCAACATTTATGCCTTGTGAAAAAAAACCAAACCCACGTAACAAGCCCTTTTTTCCTATTGCAAGTGATTTGTAATAATATCTATGGCAAGAAAAAGATCTTGGTGGGAAAGGTGTCTTAGTGGCTTGCCTTTTATTTTTCCCCAGGCTAGCAGATCTTGGCTTAAAACGTTTTTCTGTGGCTGAGCTCTTCACACGCATCTTCATCCCCACCTCCTTCCTGCTGGCGTGTATCTTACACCTTCACTATTTCCACGACCGGTTTCTCCAGCTCACTGATTTAAAAGCTGTAACCAGCAAACAGGACAACACAATTTACAGGTAAAGCAGCAAAGTAAATGGAGCTATTGATTATCTGCATAGAAATGCTTTTTCTGACTCTTGTGATGCTCACTTCTCGTTAGATGTTATTTGCCTTGGCTCTGACTACCTGGCTTAAAACGGTGCTCAGTAACCAGCACCCCACTGAACAAATGACAACCAAAGTACCTGTCTTCCCCCACTTTGCAGACTGAAATTTTTCATTTTCGGGGTACATTTTGAAAGGTGCTAATGATATTTATGTGTTTATCTCATCATCTTTGACCTTTAGTGGGAGTTAGATGTTTAATTGCTTTGTGTGCCTGTTTATAAATCCTGTCAATAAAAGGAAATACGGCTTTTAATTTGGGTCTCTTCTGGTTTTCGATGTCCCCTTTGAGGGCCAAATGAAGACTGGGAGATCTTTGGCAAATACCACATTGGCATTGGACAATTAGGCCTTTTTGTGAAGTTGAACTTCAGAAATGGAAAAATCCCAAGCCTGTGGTCACTCTTTCAAGTACTGACCCTTGGCTCTGCCAGCTCTTTGAGACATTCAACGATCTCATCCAGAAGTTCACTCAATTTTTTTCCTGGTTCTGGGACTTCACTTTTTCTGTGTTTAAATCTTTCATATTCTCCTGCACAAAAGAATATCTGGCCTAGGATCCTGCTCCAGGAGGACAAGAGAGAGAAAAATGTTTTCATAGTACATAGTGTCGTATTATGCGATGACATTTACTCTTAATTCTTTGAAGAAACCAATTCATTTAGAGGCTATTTTTAGAGTGTTTACCTGTCCAATGATAAGTGTAACTCAGCAGCACTTCTCTGAATGGAGATTAACTGCATAACATCACGGACACCAGTGTGTGTTGTGGAATGATGACAGTTTATCTTAACAGAGAATTCTGCTCTAGGACTTGCTAGATTTATAAAAGCATTTCAGATTTTTTTCTTGCATTCTATTTAATATGAAGCTACTTTCCAGTGCGTGGTACCAGTAGGTTTGTGTTCCCCATCATCAGTGCATGAGAATAAGCTTTGTTTCTAGCATGCTTAAATACTGAAACCTCCTCAGAAACCTTCACATCTCTGTCCAGGACCCAAATCAGAACAGATTTGCTGGTTTGTGCTACCATTAACCCCGCCTGCCATGGGAAAATCCAGCTGTTTTCTTCCATCGGTGTGATCAATGAATACTGAGCATCAGCAGATATTATAGTTCAAAGCTGCAGGATGAGAGCTCAGCTGACATTTGTGTTGATAAGATAAGCTGGATAGGAACCAGCCCAACCAGCTCCAGCTTAGCAGTAATGCCGGTGAGAGAAGTAAGTTGCAGGGACAATTAAAACACAGATTTAAAAACTCCTGCAGACGTGCAGTTATCTGACAAAGCCACTAAAACTTCACTTTCCTTTTTGCTTTCACAACGCCAGCATTCACTCAACAGCTAGTTTGCCTTTAAAAACTGCTTCTTATTTTTTTTTTATGCTGCTAATTTTGCAGCACACGCACACAAAATAAAATTAAACATCCTTAATTTTGAGTAAGCAGACAGAACTCAATCCTTTTAAGAGCAAACTTATTAAAATCACCACAGCAGGTGGATGCTAGTCATGAAAAGAAAAGGAGAGCAGCTCTATCTGCCCCTCAACCTGTGTGATTAGGCTGTTATTTTTGTGTCTGACTGAAAAGTCCTGTTAAAATTGCTGAGACTGTTCATATGTTAAGATGCTGCTTCACGGGAGTGAGGTTTGCAGAGTTGAGTTCAAGGGTAACACTCTGCCAGCTGCAAATAGCTGGGACAGAAATCAGCACCCTGGGACTGGTGGAGTGAGGCACTCCTATTTTACATCTCATTGTCTCAGTTTTACATCTGCAAGAGAAAAAAAAAAAAATCCCCTGATTTGGACTTTTCAAGCCCATTTCCTTGCTGTATTGTGAATTGTGGTACAGCAGAGATAAAGGCTGTGATGTAGATAGTTTATATGGTATGATGCTCCAGCATAATTACCTTTAAATACAAAAAATAAGCAAAATACCTGCTTTTAAAAGTATGGCTGTTCTAAGGATTGCTTGAGGTAAAGCAGTAGATGCTGTTTTTCACATTTTGGGGATGGTGAAAAGTACCTGTAGTTCTACTTGAAACTGCATGTGGGTCTGAAAATCTAAATACTGCATTTATAAGATTCCCAGACTTTTCACTGCATGGGTGTGTTAAGCTGTCAGATTGTGCTTTGTCATGACAACGTGTCTCTCTTGGTAGACAGAAAAGTGCACTCATTCCTGTTTAACGGTTTCCTTTTCTCTCTCTCTCTCTAATTCATTTCCCATTTCCATCTCATGCATTCTTGGGCGTTCCTCTCCCACCTCATAGCCATGCCAAAGTCAATGGCCGTGTTTATCTAATAATTAATAGGTGGGTACTTCAATTCTTCCTTTCCTTTAAAGCAGATACACCTTAAGTTTTTTTTTTTTGTTGTTACTTCTAAATTGCCTTAAAATAATGTTCTTGCTACAAGGTACTGTGAAATGATCAGGGAGATGTTGTTGTTCAGGTATTGTAGTCTCCTAAAGCTGGTGAAGCAGTTCATACATCCCTCCTGCCTATTTCTACGTTGTGAGTTCATCTCCCAGCTGGGAATTCTTCTCTTAAATTTCCCCATGCCTCAATAAAGGACTAATTGGTGCTATTTGTAATTGGCTGCAGAAAATAGACTCGATTGAGGAGGCTCGTTTATCACCCCTGTGTTTGTGCATGGAAAGATGCATGTCTGCATGCGCACACGGACACACAGACAAACATCCCTGTCTTTCTCCCAAGCACCCACAAAAGGGAATTTGGGGGCCAGGTCACTTACACGTGTGGTACGTATTATGAGTTTGGACAAGCTGAGATTTCCAAATTCAGTGATAGAAAGGGAATATGCCATACACTGGAAACACTGCATGCTAATGGCTGTTAACTCATCGGCTGAGTTGGGTGCTACAGGTTGCAAACTGCAAAAGTCTGTATTGCCATCGTTGTCATCCCTTTCACACAATCCCAGTACGGTGGGGGTTGGAAGGGCCCTCTGGAGCTCATCTGGTGCCCCCCACCCTGCTCCAGCAGGGTCACCCAGAGCAGGGAGCCCAGCAGTGCAGGGTCCAGGCGCCTTTGGAATCTCTCCAGAGAAGGAGACTCCCCAAGCTCTCTGGGCAGCCTGGGCCAGGCTCCAACCCCCTCCCACCAAAGAAGTTTCTCCTCCTGCTCCCAGGGAACCTCCTGGGTTGCAGTTGGTGCCCGGTGCCCCTTGTCTTGTTCCTGGGTGCCACTGAGCAGAGTCTGGTCCCATCCTCTGGACATCCACAGGCCCTTTAGCATTGCTCAGCTCCCCTCTCAGGCTTCTCTTCTCCAGGCTAAACAGCCCCAGGGCTCTCAGCCTTTCCTTGGCACAGAGATACTCCAGGTCGCTCAGCATCTTTGTAAATACCTTTATAAATGGCATCTTGAAAACAGTTCCATCAAATGGATTTCTTTCAGAATATTTCAGTGGAATAAATGTGGGCTTTTGTTTAATCAGCTCCGAGAACAGAAGGACTTCTGAGTTTGTTGTTGCTACTGAATATAAACAGAAAATCCCTTGTTTAGACATTAGTGACTACCTGCTCTAACAAGAAGTTAATTTATGTGTCATGCTCCTTCTTCAAATGTCATCACATAGTATAGGCCAGGGTTCTCAGAAGGTCACCAGAGCTGGAAACCTGGTCTGTGGGAAGCCCATGATGTGTCAAGGAGAAACGCGGGCAGGGTAACTGAGAACCGAGTGGCACGGCCAGGAGACAAGGCTGGGTTCTCACCCATGGGGAGTCAGGAATGGGAGCCAGCAACTGAGGGTGAGGGTCAGATCTGGAGATGGTAGCAAGAGTGACCTCCCAGCAAGTCCATAATGATGAGCCAGCTTGACGGAAGACGGGGAGTCAGTCTGCATGAGGCTTAGGGTCAGGGAGACATGGGAGCAGGAGCAGGAGCAATGTAGGAGTGAGTGCCTCAACATGAAAGCAGCTCCAAAAGAAAAGAGAGGGACCCTCAGCACTGAGGCTTCTACGTACCCCAACATGTATCAGGCAGCTGGCCTTGGATGCAGGCAGCAAACCCTCCCGCAACGGTGGGGAAAGCGCTTGGGGTCCTGTTGATAGAGGAATGGCCCTCGGAACTCAGTCTGAGTCCTACACCAAATATTCAGGGAATAGGTCACTAATATTCTGCAGAGCAGAAAGTTTTGTGTTATTAAGGCTGTGCATGACAGATACTTGAGCAATTACACAGAATCACTGCATGGTAGGGGTTGGAAGGGACCTCTGAAGATCATCTCATCTAACCAGGGTCACCCAGAGCTGGTTGCCCGGGATAACATCCAGGCAGGTTAACAGTGTTAGTGTCTCTACCTTCAAGGTTTGTCATCAGCATTATTATTATTTATTTCTGTTTAGTGTCAGACACAATACTTTTGTGTTATTCTTGGATGATTTCCCACCAGTATGTGGTTTCCAACCTGTAGTAAAATGGTGAAGCCTGTATGGCTAACTTGTCTTGGATATTCTAAACTAGTTCAGTTTTTATACCCTAATACTTTAGTTTTGTCCATTAGATGATACGTGTGATTTTGTAGTGGAAAAAAAAAAGTAATGGAAAACCAACCCTAGCACTAAATAAGAAAGTTTGGAAAGAAAGATTCCAAGTAGATTAACTTTCTGAATAGTGGGCAGGACTTTTTATCTAGCCTTGGATCTCCTGAGCTCAACCCCACTGATGTCGTCAGAACTAAGCACCAATATACTGAAAACGAAGCTCCTAGTGAGGCTTTATTATATATATATATATATATATAGCATGTACCCATCTTTATGACTCCATCACCTTCTGGATTTCCTGGATACGAATGAGAGTTGTATGAATAAGAGAAAGATGAGTCCTCTCATACAAATTCCTTTAGGGTTACTGGGTTTCTGTGCAGTGTACACTGAGGTAAGTCATTCAATCCTTGATTTACACCAGTGTGAATGTAGATTTATTTTTTTTTTTTTCCATTATAGAAGCCAGTTGAGAAGATACCTCATTAAAATCAATGCAAAACCTGTCTGATGATATGGGTACTCTCATTTCATGGAGCATTGCCTTTTAAATGGGGTCTGATTATTTATAGTAACTGGGGATCTCCATCACATTTGAAATGAACTGAAAATTCATTCTCTCTTCTTTCTACATGGCCTCCCTGTGGGTACTTTGTTAGAGTTTTAGGTACATATGCAAAGTTAGATTATTTCATTTTAGGGGATATTATTTTTTAGTCATTTTTACAGAGAATTAAATATCATTTTAGTAGATACACTAGCTTAAACATTAAAATTAAGTATATTAGACAAAAAGCCTTATTTTCAGTAGTCAAAGCTATTGAATATTTTGTTGAGTGTAAGAGATTTTCAGATTATTGGACACTCAGGTTCATCACCTAATAGGTGATGAGTGATTTTAGCATTCATCATCATGAATGTATTTATTCAGTGGGATTTTTTTGGTACTTGATTGATTAAACTTCTACTTTTAAATCGCCTCTTTTGCTTTTTTGGTGATTGATGTGTTGTTTCAAATTTCTGTCATTTTTCCCGCATTTCAGGCACCAAAGTTCCCTTCTTGAAGAAACTGCAAGTCCCAAATATTTGAAAAATAATTCTACTTGTGTGACTTTCTGATTAACTGGCCTATTCTCTTATGTTTTTTAATGATCAGATAGATCAATCTACATTTTTAGTTTTCTTTAACTGTGAAAATTTGAGGTAAAATTGGTAGAATTTCCTGTCTAAATGGTAACATGCCAGAATTTCACATCATGAAAAAATAAATCCCTGAGAAGGTGCTGTAACATATGAAAGTTACTTGCGTTAGTCTGGGAACAGTCTAACAGGTGCTTGAAAGTATGATGAGGGAAGTAATTTCAATAGCATAGCTAAAGGTTTAGTGACCTGATCCTGTAGATCAAAAGGAGACTTTATTGCTAGAAGTCATATTCTAAGGGACTATTTATGGCAGGAAGCGCTGTGCTCAGCAAAGCACATTGGGTTAAGGAATGGGGAAAAATGGCTTTTCTGCAAATAGGGCAGGTTAGGCCCAACAGCACAGCTGAGGGAGAGAAACGAAAATATTTGAAGCTGTAAGAGAATATCTCTTTTCTCAGTAAAGATACTTTCAGAATAAATGTCAGAAAAAAATGGCAACATGGCGATAGAGAATCGTCGACTGGTTTGGGTTGGAAGGGACCTTTCAAGGTGGTCTAGTCCAACGCCCCTGCAGGGAGCAGGGACATCTGCAATGAGAGCAGGTTGCTCAGAGCCCCATCCAACCTGATCTGGAATGGTGCCAGGGATGAGGCAGCGACCACCTCTCTGGGTAACCTGGGCTAGGGTCTCACCACCATTAGTGTCAACAAATTCTTCCTTCTCTCTATTCTAAATCTCTTCTCTTTTAGTTCAAATCTATCCCCCCTTGTCCTCTCCCAGCAGGCCCTGCCCAAAAGTCTGTCCCCATCTTTCTGACAGGCCCCTTGAAGGCCTGAAAGGCCCCCAGAAGGTCTCCTTGAGCCTTCTCTTCTCCGGGCTGCACAAGCCCAACTCTTCCAGCCTGGCCTCCCAGCAGAGGGTTCCAGCCCTCCCAGCATTGCTGGGGCTCCTCTGGCTCCGCTCCAACAGCTCCCTGTCTCTCCTGAGCTGAGGACTCCAAAGCTGAGCCCAGCCCTGCAGGGGGGTGTCCCCAGAGCCCTGGGAGCAGAGGGGCAGGATCCCCCCTGGTCCTGCTGCCCACACTGGAGATGCAGCCCAAGATACAGTTGGCCTTCTGGGTTGAAATACCATTTCCATGTTAAATCAGCTGTATCTCGGTTTTGTTACTCTGAAAATTCCTGACAGATTTAGTAAGAGGCTGTTAGAAATCTAAGAAAAAAATCTCTCCGAGAGGTATAAAAGAGAGAGAGAATGAATGGCACTGTCAAAGACAGACATGATGAAACCATACTGAAGCCACAGCCAAGGAATTTTTCCTTTAGTTTGTTCCCAAACCTGTAGCTGGAAGAAATTTTGCAAATTCCTTGGCTTCCCAGATGCATCTTTCAATTGAATGAAGGTGGAATTGCCTTTACCGTAATCGGTCAGATACTTGTGATGATTCAGCTGCGTTCCTGACAGCGGGGTACAGCACTGACCATGTGTAGCACTGGTGTAAATAGGTTGCCCCCTTTCCATCTGTGCTGCAATCCCACTTTTCTTTCTGGAAGCGCCCTGTGAATGTCATGGCGGCATGCTCTTGGCATCAGAAGGCTTCTGCAGATGGAGTAGGAGAATGCTTTATGACTTGTGATATAGCATGACGTATTTGTCGATGACCTTCTTCTGTAACCCCTCTGTTCTCATCTCCCTTCTTCTTTCTGTTCCAATTACTTTGAGCAGCCTCAAGAAAAAAATACCAAACCACCAAAATGAGTAAGTCCCCTATGAAGTCATGAAATGTTTCCTCTTAGACAATGTCATTTCATGCTTCTACATCTTAAACTCTGACCATTTTCTCCGGTGGGGAAAATGTCAAGTTTAAGTGTCAACACCACTCATTGCTAACTAACCATTCGTATCTTGAGTGAGAAGTAGTTACTAATACATTCCAGCTCGATTTGCAGTGTGTGTTGGGAGAAAGTACCAGAATCATTAACTCTTCCACTTTTGAGGCATTTTCCATGAACGGTTTATTTTTTTCTAATTCTCCATCTTGAAAAAGAAAAAAACCTACAGTGTCATGACTGCTCAGTTTGCTGACGTGCTGCTATTTACCAACAGACTGGTACACCAAGATGGAAGCCTGCCTGACATAACTATGATGAATTTAACAGCCAGCAGAGAAAAAGAAGAGGATAAAATGCTGGAAGAGGCTGGTGAGAAAAGAATGGAAGAGCCAGAGGGGGAGGGAGGGAAAGGGAGGGTTGAAAAAGGAAAAGAAAAAGAAGAAGAAAAGGAAGACGAGGACAAGGAAGATGATGATGATGAAGACAATGAATCAGAGGAAGAAGAAACTACAGGTAAGCTCTGCAGATGGCAAGTTTTGCCTTCTTCACCTTTAGTCAACAGTGGCAAGAGATGGTTCATTTTGTTCGGTGTTTGTTTTAGTTCATTTTTGGTCATCCCTGCTGACTTGAATCATCAGGTTTTCCTTCTAATTTTGCACGGTCTTTGCCAAAAGAACCTGAACTGAGCAGGTGGCTGCTTGTCAATTATTCAACAAGCTACAGCCTCTTCTAGGGATCATTTGTCCTGTTTCTGTAGGATGCTGAGAGCATGAAAACGAAAGAACCCCCCCACACACACCTCTTTCTTCTTGGTGGTCTGGGTTGGATTAATAGGTTACCTAAACACTAAAAACTCCTTTTGAGTGAAATCTCTTTATAATAAAGTAGACATATGTATTTATTGTCTGTGACCACCTGCTTTCAAGGCACTTCACTCCAAAAGTCCCAGTGGCTTTGCTTCATTATTCATGTGCACAATAGTGTCATGGCTTTCACTTGTGAATGTGGAATGGGTGATTGATGCCGGATGAACAAAAAAAATGCTTCAGGGCAGACGTGGGTAAGGCTGATGCTGCCATCCTTGATATTGCGAGGACAGTCTTCTGATATGAATTATTTCCCAACCTTGGTTTGGAGTATGAGCCATGAGTGAAAACCAGCAAAGAGCATCTAACACCCAAGGAAGCTGTATGGTCTGGAAATTGGCTTGCTGCAGATGGGGTTGTTTATGCCAGTATTCACAGGACTGTGACACATAAATAGGGACAGGGTCTTCATCAAGGCACAACGGCAACAGAATCTAACTTGGCTGGCCCAGGAGAGCTGAGCTGAAACTATTTGTCTTTCCTGCCTTGGACATCTCCCCTCACTGAGGTGTTCGTGGGCCATGGAAACCTTTCTTGGCCGGCTCTCATACGGTCTATGAACAGTGCTGAGTTTGTTGCACTCTGGCCATCCCTACATGCTGGAAAGGCTGGGGACAGAGGCCAGCTGTTGGAGGTTACCCTCTGTAGTGAGACATGCAAGCCAGCGATGTGGGAAGCCGTAACCCTCTCCCTGGGCCCCCTCCTGCACCACAGCCAGTGGGGCTTGGCAATAGCGTGAAGGGCCGCTTGCCATGTCTGATCCACCTTTAACTGTACGTGCATTGTTGCTACCAAAGAGTTATATTGTTTTTCTTCGGTCATATGGCTAGAATTTTAACATTATTTTTACACAGAATCATCACAGAATCAGAATATTTAGGGTTGGAATGGAGCTTTTAAGGTCATCTGGTCCAATTCCCCGGCAGGGAGCAGGGACATCTTCAACGAGAGCAGGTTGCTCAGAGCCCCATCCAACCTCCCGTGCAATGGGGCCAGGGATGGGGCAGCGACCACCTCTCGGGGCAACCTGGGCCAGGCTCTCACCTCCCTCAGCATAAAAATATTCTTCCTTTTATCAAGTCTAAATCTCCCCTCTTTTAGTTTAAAACCCCTTGTCCTGTCACAACACGTTCAAGTGTGCAGACTTTATTACACAGTGCTGTACAATTTTTAAGAGATGTGACCAGGTTTATATTTTGTCCCCTGTCTACGTAGCACTTGGACAGAGCTCAGTACAGTACCTTACCTGCCCTGTTCCACTTAACTGGCTCTGTCTGGATGTACCTTGCATGGTGGTAACACTGCAAATGAAAATAAAAAAAACCAGTATATGAGAACATCTAATTCTATAAATAAAGACTTTCTGAAAATAAACTCAAATTGTGCTTATAAAAGCACACGGGAAGGGTTGGAGTTCTATAGCTTAATTAATTTTTCAAATTTAGTTATTTAGGCATGGCATTTAGATCACTCAGCATTTTAATTAGCATTTTCTAACTTGTAGTTGGAGAAAAAGGGTAGGAGCAAAAGGGAAAAATGAAATTTGCTTGTCAGGTATTCCACAAGTCAGCTTTTTCCCACAAGTGTGCATGTGTGTCTGTGTTTTTTTTCACACAGATATGCACAGAATACCCATCTCAGTTTGCCTCATATATAAAATAACCAGATAAGCTGAAATAACTACATAGTACAGAAGCTGATAGCTCCTTTGCATTTTTACAGCTTAGACAGTTGATGTGTTTTGGTGTCATTTAGGAATGTTTCCACCCCTGATGTTAACAGTAAGAATGCTCTCACAACAAACCAAATCCTTCCTTAATCTCCAAAACACTTCTGAAACCTCTAATACAGTTTGAAGACTTTACACTGATACATAGCAGCCTGGTAAAACAGCTTTATGTCAGCTCACAAACCAGCATGGCACTCAGCACCGCTCAGCATAGATATTGTCATATATAATCGTATTTAATGGATGTTGCACTGTAGATTTACCAATAGGTGTCTCTTCTGGGATGGCACAAGTGACAGTCTAGGGGGTTGTGTGTGCTGTTTGCAAGGTGGTTTGGAGAACTCTGACATATGAAGACATCTGTAGTATAGCTCTCCAGACCCGTGTGATGAGAATCCTACTCCTACTGTGCGCAGATCTCTTCCAAGTTGGCTGAAGAGCTTTCTGAGTAGCAGTAGTCTGTGCTTTCTGGGAACAGGAATAGCTTCCGAACATCAAACAAAATCCTTTTCTGCTGAGCTGGGTAAGGGCCAGAGCTGGAGCATCTCAGATCTGGCCTCTGGATGGGATCTTAAGCTGAGGTCCAAAGATACTGGCGAAAAAAATGGAGCCCAAGAAGGGCTCTGCCAAGGCTGAATTAGCAAGGAAAGCCATCACCACAGCTTTTGAAGCGAGGGAATGTTGGTCAGAAAAGGAGAGCACCGCAGCCAAGTGGGCCTCAGCCCCATTTTCTTTTAGTTAACTGCCTTTAACCTCCTTCTTGTCTTACTCTGTGGCCTAGAAGAGAAGAATTAGAAAGCTCATTGTTGTCTAGTGGAGCATTCCTTTTTACAGAGACCTTCTGTTTCTCTCCTCCCCATGCTTCTGCTTGAACATCTCTGCAGACTTAAGGAACAAGTGGCATCTGGTGATCGACCGCCTTACAGTACTGTTTTTGAAATTCCTGGAGTATTTTCATAAGATGCAAGTCTTTGTGTGGTGGCTGCTGGAGCTGCACATCATCAAAATCGTTTCCTCTTACATCATCTGGGTCACAGTGAAAGAGGCAAGTAAACACCCACTGTCAAAATCTTACCCATGGTGGAGCTTGTCAGCATCTGCTGTGCTGTGGCACACCCATGTGTAGGGAGATGCCTTCCTCGTGTCAGACCTCACTGAAATTGTGGAAACCAGCTGGGTTTGTTGGCTGCTGGGGACCTGCATTGACATCTCCTTCCACAGTGTTGTTCTGTCTGTCTAGATATTCTCAGCCTTCACCTTCTCTTCAAATATTAAAGTTATATTAGTCTAATTCTTTGGACTCAAGAGATGTAATCTCTTCCCTGCTCAAGCTGGCTGTGGGCATCATCCAGGGATGGAGGGTGGAGAAAGGGTTGGGAGGGAATATCTTGGAGAGTTGCTGGGTCTACTGTTGGAAAAAATGGAAACATGAAACTACAACTGAAGAAAAAGGGAGGAACACCTTTAGCTGTGCCTTTGATGTAGGCAGTCTGAGTGCTCTACTCTGACATAGCCATTCCTTGAGCAGGGGAGTGGGACAGGATTCACTTAAAAAAAAATTCGTTTTTCTCATATCTTTTGGGGTAAGAGGGTCAAGAGGATGAAGGTAGGTTCCACAGGCACACTGATCTGTATCATCTCTTCTTTATTTCTTGTGGAGCAGAGCCAACGTGTGGTCCTTTCTATTTCGTGTGTCTATAGGGTGGGTTTGCAGTTTTATAGGTCTAATAGTATTAATATTACATAGGAGATAAAGTTCTTCCTAAACCAACTATTCAGTTTTTCCTTCTTCACTTACCATTTTGTGTCTGTGTTATCGTGAATATTGTTGTAATTTTTTTTCCCCCAGTATCTTTCTCACAGTTTCTCTATGTCACATTCTTTTGAATTTATTTTTATTTTTTTTTTTTTTCTTACTATGGAAAAGGTCAAACTTTCTCAGTTCTCTTGTTACTTCATGTAATTCCCATCCTGTTCTTGTGTTTTCAGGTGTCTCTGTTTAACTTTGTGTTTTTAATTGCCTGGGCTCTTGCTTTGCCATATGCTCAGTTTCGCCCACTGGCATCAAGTATCTGCACTGTTTGGACATGTGTGATTATTGTCTGCAAAATGTTGTACCAGCTCACATCCATTGATCCCAGCACTTTTTCCAGTAACTGTACGTTGGTGAGTACAAGTGCATATTAAAAAAAGTTTGCCTGCTGCCTTCTTCAGTGAAGAAGAGCAAAAGGAAGCATGACAAATACTGAAAACCACAGTTTATCTGCTGTATTATTGTTGATTATCATTCCCTCCCCTTGAAACTCATTATTCATCAACTGCTGCTTTTTCTTTTTAGCCAGGAGAGAATGAAACTAGGGTCAATTTAGAAGAACTCAAAACGTCAGTCCTCTACAGTGGGCCAGTTGATCCTGCAGAGTGGGTTGGATTGAGAAAGTCTTATCCTCTTCTCGTGTACTTAAGGGTAACTTCTTTAATTATCTATATCGAGATCTTTTCTTCTTTGTCATGAAGTTAGCGATGGTTTTGAAATAAATCGTCTGTCACACAAAAAAAATACATAACACAAGCCATTGATGGGGAGGAAGTACAGAGGGCAAGAGACAACAGAAACTCGTATCTGTTACACAGGACATTTCCAGAAGGGGTTTGGTACCAGTTGAGATAATTTTCATATAGAAGTATGATGTTCTGCCCTTACCATCTGTTAAAAGCACTCTAAGAAATGTGATATTTAAGAACTCTAAGTAATTAAGGAGTACATAGCTTTCAGGTACCAAAGGACTGAGTGGTCTAATTGGAGTTATTGCCTTGAACAACAGCGTACGCTATAAGCAGTTAATTTTTTAAAGTGCTTATTCCTTAATCACAGCTTAGAAATATATCATGAGTTAAGGGAATCATTCATTCAGACACTAGTAAATGGATGTCTTTTGTTTTTTTTTTGGTTTTTTTTTTGGGTTGTCGCCTGCGGGCAATATTTTATTATTCCTGTCTTGATTAAAAACCCCCACTTAGAATCAAAATGTGCCAACTCCTGGGGGAAACGAGACTCCTCATCCTAATTTAAAGAACCTCCAAAATTTTGTATACATGGTTTTAAGGTTGTCAGAAACTTGTTGACTGAACAACAGCAAGTTTTGATCTAACTAGATTTATTTCTCATTATTTTCCTGAGAGCTTATCTCCACATGCTTTGTTTGCATAGAGAAGACCTGCCAGACTCTGATGGTCAACAGATCAGGCCCTGGTGGTGCCTCTTTCTTTTGTGACCGTACACCTCCCAGAGGAATTACTGACCCAAGAGTTCTGCATAGAGATCGAAGTTGCCTAGTGATGTCTGGCTTGATGCTGGGAGCTTTCCAGCTATAAACAGATAATACTTTGGGGTTAGAAATGATTCTAGAAGGGTTTCCATTGAGTTAGCAAAGAAAATGTCTCCTCTGCTTAAAGAAATTCAGTGCTAGACCTGACTATCCCAAGCTTCAAGACTTCGTGTGTTTCTGTTATATCCCTTTAATAACAGATATTCAAAATGTCTGCAGAGTTGAAGTGAGGAGCCTATCTATGATGGATCGTGTAAAACTCTCCCCAACAAGAGTAGGAAGCCCAGCAACAGCTGGCAAAACTAAGTTCTTATCAAAAAAAACCCCAGCACGATAGTGGCAGCTGTGTCAATACATTTTTCTTCCCAGTATTTCTCAGTGAAAAGAGATCATAGAATCATAGACCAGTTTGAGTTGGAAGGAACCTTTCAAGGTCATCTACTCCAGCCCCTCTGCAGGGAGCAGGGACATCTGCAACTCGAGCAGGTTGCTCAGAGCCCCAGCCAACTTCCCCTGGAATGGTTCCAGGGATGAGGCAGCGACCACCTCTCTGGGCAACCTGGGCCAGGGTCTCTCCACCCTCAGCATAAAAAACTTCTTCCTTATATCTAGTTTGAATCTATCCTCTTTTAGTTTCAAACCCTCTTCAGCTTCATTTGTGACTTCCTTGAGGAACCTTCTCTGAGCTCGTCTTTTTAACCAACTTTTGGAGTGGGTTAATACCTCTCTTCCATTAAGCATAGGACAAAACTCTCTCCTGAGAGAAAGAAAAACTTGCTTCAGAGCTGCTCGAGATTGCATCCCAGTCAATCTGGGGATGGAAGGAGCTGTGCCTGAGTGAAGACGGGCAGATAGACTGCATGTTCAAAAGAATATCCAGGATATATTTGCACTACCCAGCACCCTTGCAGTGTCAGGAAGTCAGGGATTGC
Source organism: Baryphthengus martii (assembly GCA_013396935.1). Classification (NCBI taxonomy): domain Eukaryota; kingdom Metazoa; phylum Chordata; class Aves; order Coraciiformes; family Momotidae; genus Baryphthengus; species Baryphthengus martii. The sequence continues at coordinate 57,462 of VWZK01006535.1, read as the reverse complement.
CAGCTGAACCCTGCAGATGACTTTGTGTTTCTGATACCCTCTACCTGCTGCAAAGCAAAGTGTGACACCTTAAGAAAAGCTATGGAACGTGAGCGGGCACATGGATGGGTCAGCACATTTTTCCCTCCCCTTCCTTTTCACTGCTGGTGTTCATTATAATATTTTTTAATGAGTGGCTTTAAAAGTATCTTCTGAATGTCAGTATGTTCCATCAAAATTCAAGAAGTGGTGGCAACCTTATTTTGTTTCAACGACAGTATCTGGGAATGGGAACCGGTGCATCCTGGAGTGCAGAAGTGCTCATTAGTAACATCCATTTCAGTATTCAGAGGTTTACGCTTATCGGAAATTTTTTTAGCTTCTTCTGGTTTTGCTTTTTTTATGGAATAGTCTTCCAATTGTGTCTCCCACAGAATAACTTACTGATGCTGGCTATTCTGGCTTTCGAGGTTACAATCTACCGTCATCAGGAGTACTACAGGTGTCGAAACAACCTCACCGCGCCTGTGACTAAAACCATTTTCCATGACATTACGAGAGCACACCTGGATGATGGCCTGGTAAACTGCGTCAAGTATTTCATAAACTATTTCTTCTACAAGTTCGGCTTGGAGGTAAACCACTATACATTCATTTTCTGTAGACTGTCATCCCAAACCTTTTGATTGTGTTGTTTTCAAATACTGGCTTGAGCTGTGTTGGACGACTGGATGCTTCATACTCATCGCTCATGTTAGGCCTTGCCACACTTGCTATCTGTCTCCTAGTGGTGGTTTTCCCCTTGCTTTTCTTATTTATAACTCAGCAAAAGGGATAACTGATGGGACAAGGGACAGAACTTGAAGCACACCCTCTCATGGCCACACACACAGAGGAAATCAAGGACAGCAGCAGCAGAAGGAAACAGGGGCTAGCAAGCCCTTGTCTCTACTTAAACATTTCTAAGCAACATTTCTAAGCTTCTTTTGTCTCTGTTTGCACAAATATATCCTCTTTTATCCTTGTTACTATAGCTCTCAGCAACCTGCAGGAGCAAGAGCTCCAGCCAAGGTTATTGCTGCTTTGTGCCACTCGTGTCAGGCAAAGTTCTTTCTCCAAAGAACTTTCCAGAAGACAACAAGTGCACGAAGGATTAAGAGAGACAGGTACAAAGGAATTTTTCTGAAGATCCATGATGTATCCTAAATGTCTTCTGGTTGGTGTCTTATTTGGTAGAAGATCTGCTTGTGGCCCAGACTGCTGGGGTTTAGGATCAGCTAATGTATTCCTTTTATCTGCTTCACCCAACCCAGCAGTAAAACTTCAGAACCGAAAATGCCTTGAAGACAAGCTATTGCTGAGCAAGTGCCTCCAAAAAAAAACCCCACATAAAACAACAACAAAACCCCAAAACAACAACAACAACAAAAAGCAAAAGCTTCATCTATTTCCTTACCCCATCTGTTTCTTCACGGACACATGAAATATGCTTTCAGAAATGTCTGTAGAAATAGTGATTTTTCACAAATTTCTATGACTATCTGAAGAAGGCAACTCCAAAACTAATGAATCTCATCATAATGATGCTCTTGACCTGTCTGTTAAGCACTACCACCCCTTGCTTTGGATAAACAGAGTAAACTGTTCACAGCCAGTTTGAAGAGCAAGAATTAGTGAAAATTAAAATTAATCAGCAAGCTATTTTCTCCAGGAAATAAATTTATCCTCATACTAATCTAAAGAGAGATCAAATCAAAATCAGTGAAGTGCACTGAATAAATGAGTCATTATGAATTATTCACTGAGTTTGAAGACGTGCTTCATGACAGAGTGAAGGAAGGGACTACTTGAAGTGGAGCCAGAGAACAGAAAGGTTCTGGGCTGCAGAGCCTTTAGAAGAATGGAGAACTAAAGCTGCTTTACAGGAATTGACTGGGTTTGCCTATAGCCAGTAGAAGCTGTATGGTCTAAATCTCTATTCTTTTTGTCTGGTTCCCACATGAGGATGCACTTTAGTTGTTGCTGTTCTCAATAGTTTCTCTGTTGTTTTTTTTCACATCTGTAAGTGCTATCAAAATATATGGCTGTGTAATATGTGCTTTGCTTGGCAACAGTTAAGCATTTTGCACAGAGGCTACTGTGAGAATGCTCTTTCCATCCTGTATCTTTAGATCTCACATAATAGAAACCTGTCTTAGTGCTGTATTCACATAATTGACACTCAGAAGAGCGGAGAAAATTGGAACAGTGGTTTGGGGAAGGTTGCTATTGGAGAGATACAGAATCCCAGCATGATGGGAGTTGGAAGGGATCATCTAGTCCAACCCCCTTGCTCCAGCCGAGTCACCCAGAGCAGGGTGCCCAGGTTCACATCCAGGCGGGTTTGGAATCTCTCCAGCGGAGTAGACTCCACAACCCCTCTGGGCAGCCCCAGATCTCTCAGCTTTTCCTCATTGGAGAGATGCTCCAGGCCCCTCAGCATCTCTGTAGCCTCCACTGGACTCTCTCCAGTAGTTCCTTGTCTCTCTTGAACTGGGGACCCCAGAACTGGACACAATCTTTCAAACTAGTTTAGCCTGTTAGTTTGCACAGGATTCCTGCAGTCAACCCCAACGGGTGCCCGAGAACTCTGTCAGGATCCAGAGCAGTTTATCAGTGCTACATCCACCAGCCATCAGGCTGACAAATGTTGGTTATGTTTCTTGAATTCCTTTCCAGACCTGTTTTCTCCTCTCGGTGAACGTAATTGGTCAACGGATGGATTTTTACGCCATGATTCACGCCTTCTGGCTGATCGCTGTGTTATATCGACGGAGAAGAAAAGCTATTGCAGAAATCTGGCCAAAATACTGCTGTTTTCTGGCGTGCATCATCACATTCCAGTACTTCCTTTGCATTGGCATCCCACCTGCTCCTTGTAAAGGTAAGGACACACTTCCCCTTTATGGACAATTACTGCTGCTTGGATTAACAGAGAAGTGCTGGAAAATTGATAAATATTCAGAAGAAAAGGATGATGTAATTGTTACGAAGCCACTGACTGCATTTTTGCGTGCTCCTGTCATATAGATTATCCGTGGAGAAGTGGTAATGCCAATTTCAACTCCAACATCATAAAGTGGTTATACTTTCCAGACTTCATTGTCAGACCAAACCCTGTCTTTCTTGTCTGTAAGTATTTTAGCACGTAGCTGTGAAGTGTTTACGTGTCCTTTGCTTAAAACATCTGTACAGTGTAATTTGAAGCCAGACTTTCATTTATTCTTCAGTAGTAAACTGACATATTCTGTGGGAGATTGAGTACAAAGTGTGGCTATGTATGTAGGAGAAAAAGTCAAAGAATTAGTGATTTCTGCATCTTTTTTTCCCCCATCCCATTTTTAATGAAGCAGCATCAAAAAAAAAGTGCATTATTTTCCCTTTTCTAATTTATTTTTCAATAACAATCTTGGAAGATAACAAGCGAAAAACCAAAACACATGAAGAAATTTCAAATTGGTGTTAAATGCATTTAAAATAGCACAGTCTTGGAAATTCAAGGTGTGGGGAAACAATCTGGTGAGACCCTGGAACAGGTTGCCCAGGGAGGTGGTTGAAGCCTCATCCCTGGAAGTTTTGAAGGCCAGGTTGGATGGGGTTCTGAGCAACCTGGTCTAGTGGGAGGTGTTCCTGCCCATGGCAGGGGGGTTGGGACCAGATGATCTTTAAGGTCCCTTCCAACCCTGACACTTCTATGATTCTATGAATCTGGTAACTACATTAGAATATATCACCACCACTCCCTACACCTGAGTTAATGACTGGATTTTTTCCTTCTCCTAGATGATTTCATGTTGCTGCTGTGTGCATCCTTACAAAGGCAGACGTTTGAGGATGAAAATAAAGCTGCCGTACGCATCCTGGCTGGAGACAACGTGGAAATTTGCATGAATCTTGACGCAGCGTCTTTTAGCCAACATAATCCTGTCCCTGACTTCATTCACTGCCGGTAAGAACTGAATCTTAACCACCTGGAAAATGCGATGCATCCTTTTTGTCAAGTGCTCTAGTGGGAAAGTAACTTTCCCCATTGTCAATTCTACTTGGAGTTGATATTGATGTATGGTCCCATCTCATAACATACCTTTCACTGCTGTATGAGACAGCAGATAGTTTGCTTCTGGATAATCAGCTTCTGGCTTGGAAAAGGGCAGATGAAAACAAGTATTCTTAACATTGCTGTTTGGTTTAAGTGCTTCCCAGAGGGATGTTCAGTGATAAATTTGCCTGGAAACACGTGTTCCCTCTGTGAATGCCCCGTGAGGCGGCGTTTATGGTGGATTTCAGCACTCTGGTGGCTTTCCCTCAAAACACAGGCCTGTTAGCAAGATCCTCCTGTCATCTGAACCTGCCCTTCTACGTGTTTAATCTCACCAAGCCATCATACATGTCCTGCTGTGTTGTTCTCTAAGTCAGTCAAAATCATACTCTGATATAAGACTGTGCTTCGTGCTATTTCATCTAGGCATAAGACCTTAAAAGTGTCTTAGAAAGACAACTGGTGGGTTTTTCTGTTTCTCAACATTGCATTAAGAAGTTGTTTGAAAAGGTGAATAATAGAAGAAGGAGGACGAGCTGTTCTGGGTGGTTTTCAGACACTGGAGTCATTCCTATGTGACCATTCCAGCAAACACAGATGAGCTCGGCTCTTCTGAGTTGTGCTGGGCATGCTCTTAGTTGAAGTTGTCTCTGAAAGTTTGATGCAGTATCACAAGAATAAATGGGAAGAGTACGATTTCTTAGCTATTGTGTTTTGTCAGACTAGGTGTTTGATTTTTGAATGCATATTACCAACAGTTGTCCGAAGGTGAAAGGAATTTTTTAAAATTGAATTATTTAGCAAAATATTTCATTTCTTTTACCAGAGAAGTGCTATCACCAGAAGTCCTTCTCAAGATCTTTAAGCTGACCCTGCTGTTTCTTTTAGAAACGGTAGCTACGTCTTTCTTGAATTAGCTTTGAAGAGGAGATCATTGAAACACATTCAATTGACTCATTTATCCAGAGATTTATAGCCACTTCTGGGTGAGCAGTATTTCTGGTGTATTTCTGGTCTCCACAGTGGACCCAGTGCTTTCGATCCAATAACATAAGCAGAAAGAGAAAAGACATTATTTCCAAAATGCTCTGTGAAGTGGTGAAGAGGAACATATAGTGAGGGTTGCCCGAGAGGTTTTCTTGCCACTGAGGTGGTGTCCATCTAATCAAAAGCTAATACAGCAATTCCACCAGGCACACTGATGTCATTGGTCACTGGCAAAGGCCATCACTGATGACACAGTTGCTGACAGGAAGAAAAGATCGAGTTTTCCCCTTTTAGTCCAGAAAAAAAAAAAAAAAAAAAAATTTGTGAAAAAACCTCCTTAACGATGAGAATGTGTATTCAGAAGGGGAAAAAGAAGCAAGAAAATCACTGCTTTTTAAGCAGCCTCTTCTGGCGTCTTCTCAGAGCTCCCTGCAATCTGACAGGTATTTCTGGTCTTCTCTAGAAGCTATTCCCAAATGGCCAAGCATGAAACGTTTGAAGCACAGAGGATGTTCTTTGAAGATTTTGGATGGGACTCAGAGTCAGGTTTATAATGGAAAGCAAAGTCCAAGCTGAACTGGCCTGCTGCCCCTTCACAGTCCTTGGGGTTACGTTCTGTGTTTGGGTTCATGTGCATCAGCTTGAAGTCATTGGTGGCATCACCTCCATCCAAACACGCTGCTTGGCACGTGCTGACAAAACAGACCTATGATTAACGACGCGGCGCCGTTTAATTGGGAGTTTGCAACTTGTATTAAGCAGTGAGTAATATTGCCGGTGGAGAGTACAAACCCCCAGAAAAATCCAAGAATCCCATGGGTAGTGGTGAGCTGAACAAATAAACTGTGATCTCTTTATACTTCTTCCAGCTAAGTGCAGAAATCTGTGCGGCTGTTTCGTGGGATAGTTTTATGTTGTGAGAATAAGATGTAGAATGAAAAGAACAAGGCAGAGAAAGAAAGAGAACAGGGATATTTTTGTTTGGAAAGTCCATCAAATGAGTAGAAACCCCATTAAATTGAGGAGCAGAGGGAATTCCTGGTTCTGGTATCCTTTCTTGGAGAGTCTTGGGCAGGTAAGCTGTAACTTCTGGGGTTTTTTGTTTGTAGTGTTGGTTTCCTGAATCTGTAATGGGAGCATACTTGCAAAATGATGTATTTAGGTATAAACAGACCTTCCTTTAGTACAAACTGCACAATAGGGCTTGTGGTCCTGATGGTACCTTTCCTTCCTTTGAGCCCTAAAGTATCTCCTTTGATGCATTCGGTACAATGCAGATGTTCCCAGGCTTTAGATGATGTTATTTTTGAGAAGCTGCACTGAGCATGTTTATTTGCTTCATATTTATTTGTTTCAAAGAAGCACCTGAGAATGGCCGAAAGTCTCTTCAAGTGACTGAATCTTTTATCAGGGATTATAAATCTTTAAAAAGAAGGACTCTCAAGCTCTAAAGAATCCACCAAAGTTATATACCTCAGAAGAAAATGTATGTATCTGGTCTCCATCCAAGACAATTTGGAACCAAAAGGGCTTTGGCTCGAAACATTTCTTGTACGTTGCCGTAGAAGTTTCAGAATGGTCTAAATATTTAGTAACGTGGACGAGAACTTGGTTCAAAGCTTATCCGAGCAAGTGAAGCAAAAAATGGCATTTGACCAGAAATCGGCCAGAAAGAGCCAAACAAATAAGTGAAGACAACCTGGTTATGAATAAATTAGAAAGCATTACAAAAAAAACCCCAAAACAGCAACTCAGTGCTTAGTTATTCATGTGTTTTCTGAGAAGCCTGAAGTGTATTTACTGCCATGTAAAAAAAGTAGCAGTTGTAGACCGAAGCACTCTTTCTGAAGTGTCTCTTTCCTTGAGACATGCTGCATGGTCACTGTTCTAGTAGACACGGATAAAAAGCTTTCAACTGCAATATAAACAGTGGCAAAAAAAAAAAAAAAAAAAAAAAAAAAAAAAAAAATTTCAAATAAAAAAAAAAAAGTAAAAAAAAAAAAAAAAAAAAAAAAAAAAAAAAAAGAACATATTTCCAAATGCTTAATTTTCTTCTCTCTGGAGAAATACTGGAGCTCAACAGTGATAAATACATTCTAAGGAAGAGATTTCCTGAAGTTTTCTTGTCTTTCCACCCCCAGATTTCTCAGGGGGTATGTGCTTGACCCCAAAGGAGAGCACAACCAACGGGCTTTTAAACAGGAATAAAAATGAAGACTAGAAGTAGGAGCTTTTAAAACGAAACAGAATTAAAGTGACTTCGCTGAGGATAATCCTTTCCCACAGTCTCTAAAGCTGGAAAATTCTCATTTCACTTCTCAAGCAGTTTTGAAATGTTCTCCTAGGCATTGACAGGGAAAAAAAGTAGGGATTGTAATCTACTTTTTTCCTCTCAAGAGCAGAAACAATATTAACAGCTAGTCATTGAACTGTCCCCTTTAATACCTGCACCCTGGGAACCACCACCAGATGACTCAGGTGAAGTTTCTCCCAGGCAGCTCTAATGCCTTTCTTGGAACTACTCTTGTTCTAACTTAGTGAGAAGAGGACCTGCAAATCATCAGGATAGGTTTCCCATTGTATTTGTTGTATAAAGCAGATAAACATTTTGTTGCTGAGAAAATGAGCTTCAACAAACAACACAGCTTTGGATTTAGGAGTTTTTAAAGCAGGTAACACCTTTCCTCAAAAGGAAACCTCATCAGCACCTCTCAGTGCCTGCATGCAAGAGGTCCAGATGCTAGACTGGCCACATCATTGAGCATGCCAGGAAAACAACTACACCTAGAGCAATCTTTTTGCAACAGGCTGGATTGTATTACAGTTAAAAATTAATTCCTGTGGACATAAAATATTGAAGCCGTCATGATAAGACTAATAAAGCTTTAGTATAGAAAAGCAGATTGATATGGAGAGCCATCTGAGGTTACAATAGCTTTGACGGATGGTTGGCCTGAACTTCAGACTTTATCTTCCTTGGTTTTGAGCAAAGTGATATGGTAAATTTTTTTCTGAAAGGTTACTCAGAGTATTGCTGGATTCTGGTACTGATACAGTTGGCAAATCAATATTTTATATTTATCATTTTCTCATTCAGAGGTTATCGTGCTACCAAAAGCCATCGTTTGAATCTTCCTCAGACGTGAGGCTTTATTCTTGGCCTCCAGCTACACTCTCCCATCTTTGCATTCACCCCAGCAGTGAGTTGGTTCATATGCTGAATGGGCAGAAAATGATCCCTTCCTTCTGTCCTCCCCCAAAAGAAGTAGCCTTTTGCAGATTTGTTTCTTTAAACCCATTCAAAGAGCCAAAGCCAAAGAAGGGGCTGGAATGCAGAGCTGAGGGGATGAAGGGGAGTGGGACTGTCCCCTCAGGAAGCAGCTGCTCAAATTTCCTAGATGTATTGTCAAATACCACATCCTGAGGGTGGTCTCTTCTCTCTGTGACTGGATGGAGATTTAAAGACTACTTAGAAGATGAGGTTTGGAAGGTTTACATGGCATTAAACTAATGATCTGTGTGGTCTACAGTGAAAGCATAAAATTATGGTATATGCTGTCCAAGACTAAGCATTTTCTGCTGTCTGTGAACAAGTTTTCAAACAGAAGGGTAAGCACCTTTACTGATCTTCTGGGTTTGTGTTGGGTCTTTTTAGCTGTTGGAATGGCTTTGTGCTTCAGCCTCCCACTGTTGCACTATAATCTCCAGAGCAAGGAACTGAAATTCCTCACTTTTCTGCTAGTCTGAGGCAGAATTTAAAGATTCACATCTGAGAATGTGTCAAGTGATTGAAGAGGCAATATGTTGAGAACTCTTCCACCAAGACACGTCTTCATTCCTCCTCTTGACCTACCCATGTCACTATAAACAATTAATGAAAATTTGGGGGGAGCGTGACTCCACGCTGTAGCAGACAAGGAGTTTTGTCATATTGCAATTGAAAAAACAAGTGTGATTTCAGGAATATTTTTGTCTACCTGAGACCATTCGAGTATGATTCTGTCTATGATGTTCAATGTGACACTGTTCTTGGGCCAACACAGAGGTACCTGGGATGGTTGGTGTTATTCAGTAGTTAGGTGTGCCCTGGGTGACTTGTTCAAACACCATTTTGTCAGATGTCGACTCCAAGGTGAATTTTTGGGAGCCATTTTCATGGTTGGATTTCCTTGTAGTTGTGTATTTATAAAAATCAGAATGGTTTCCATTTCTAAGAACTGCATCATTTGTCACTGGACACTGTTGTATTGCCTCCTGCCTCTTGAGAAGTTTTTTTTTCACATCCTGTTTCGTTGTTTGGTTGGTTCAGAGATGTCTAATGCTATGATATTTAATGTGTATTTGAAAAATGAGAACAACAGATATATTTAATATTTGAGATGGCTGCTAAAATGTAGCAAACTATTAACATTATAGTGAAAAAATAGCTAATTTGTCTTCTTTTTCATATTCTGTCTAAGTTCTGGAAGTTTCAATCTGAGAGTAATACCTGCTGTTGAACAGTGGTTCAACCAAACGCTGTGTGTACATGTTGGAAAGTTTGGATCCAGCCGGTTCCAGTTGCCTTTAAGAGTCAGAGTCCATTTTTATTGAAGACTATTAAGATACTGCTGATTATTTGATCAATTCAGTCCCATTTGGGGCTTTTCTCAAAAGATGCTTATGCATTTTGTTGGTAGCAGAGGACAGGACTTTTGAAATATTGCAATTGTTAGAGGGGTGTCAGGAAGGCAATCCCTTCCTAGCCATCCCACACATCAATAATTATTGTTAAAGGAACACCAAATATTATGGTCGGGTTTTTTCTGGAGAAACGGCGAGAGCACCATTTCCAGTGCCCGTTAAGTTGGTGAAGACTTGTTCAACTGGTATCTTCCACTTCTTTGTTTTCCCAGTGTGTACGTTCATGCTTTATCCAGTAGCATCTCTAAAGTCATGACGTTTTTTTAGATTTCACAGGCAGTAGTCCATAAATTTCTTAAATGGTTGCAGGACATAAACATAAAGGAGCTTTCTCATTACCTTCCGTTAAATGCCTCTCTGGTCGGCTTCGGCGAGTGAAGTGTAGAATAGAGGCCTATAAATGTAGGACTATAAATATACACTCCTAGAAAGTTCTGAGCCTGAGAACATCAAGCAGCAGGGGCCTTTTTATGTGGCTTCGTACAGTGCATTTAGTTCATTTACTCCTTCGATGGTTTGGCTCAGGTACACGTGTACTCCTACGGTGCCGTCCCCTTGCCTGGTTTCCTGACAAATCTGGTTTTGCAGCCTAGGTGTACAGACCCTGAACACACAGTTACATCTGGAACCAAACACCAAATGAGGGGGAAACTAAGAATTAGTTGGTTTTGCAGTGTTTGGCTATATGTAATATTTGGTATTGCCTTTGGCAGATATTCTTATTTGAAAGCTCGCTGAGTTAATATTAAGTCAAGATTTTAAGGAATCTGAAAATACCAAATTGTTTCTCACTCTTTCCCACTGTAGGCCAGGCTGATTTCAGATAGCTCTGTCTCGTAGGTTCCTGGCAGATATTTCAGTAAATTCTATCACATTTACATTCTGTAGAAACCTTTTACCCCTCAAAACTTTTATAGTTGGTCTCCATTGGAGAAAGATATTTTTAGCAGCTGGTTTTGAAAGCTAGACTTGTAACCAAGCTGAAATCCCTAGAAGTCATCAATAAATAGAAAATTATTTGCAGTGGAGTACTGTGGATGGCTTTTAAATACAGATTTTGTAGAATCATACAAAGGGACCTCCAAGATCATCTAGGTGCAACCGCCCTGCCATGGGCAGGGACATCTCCCACTAGAGCAGGTTGCTCAGAGCCTCATCGAGCTTGGTCTTGAACACTTGCAGGGATGAGGTGTCCGCAACTTCTCTGGGCAACCCATTCCAGTGCCTCACCACCCTCATAGATTAAAGAATAAATAATTTGCTTTAATATTGCTCAGACTTTTTATAAGATAGTCTTTAAATTGCATGTGTGGTCATGCCAGATCACGTCACTCTGTCATGAAGTTTACTGAGAACATGCTTCCTCCCATTTCATGATACAAAGTGCCCTGACTGGGTGTAGCAAGGTGCTTATGCCCGTGAATGAGCTAGAATGGAGTATACGAGCCAGGCAGACCCATGAATGACCCAGACCGACTGACCTTGGTTTTAGTCTTAAGCAGGAAGGCTGAGGTGGGATGAGAACTCTCAGAAGATCTTAGGCATAAGCGCAGAAAGAGGAAAGGTGGCATTGCCCTCAGAAAATGGTTAATTTTTTTCTCTTTCTTTTACTTCCAGGTCCTACTTAGACATGTACAAGGTGATAATATTTAGTTACCTCTTCTGGTTTGTGCTTACTATAATCTTCATAACGGGCACCACGAGGATCAGCATATTCTGCATGGGCTACTTGGTAGCTTGCTTTTATTTCCTTCTCTTTGGTGGAGATCTGCTGCTGAAGCCCATCAGGAGCATTCTACGTTACTGGGACTGGCTGATTGCCTACAACGTCTTCGTGATCACAATGAAGAACATCCTCTCGGTAAGTAGCTGCTGCCTTTCCCCTGCCCTGAGCGCTTTGGTGTCGTTGGGAGCATGCACAGTGGGTCGAGCAGTCTTTAAAAATCCTTTTTTTTCTGGAGCACGGCCTTCTGCAAGCGCAAACCAGGCTCTGTTTTAGGTCAGAAACTGAAAGGGAGCATCCAGGGAATGGTAATGGGTAGAAATGGTAGGAAAATGGGCACCTTTGTAATTCAGTCAGGCTCTGTGAGAGCTCACAAGCTATTTTCAAAGGTCTGGGTTCTGGTTTCTTTGCCTAGTAAAGCCTCTCCTTAGAAGTCTTGTGAAAATCTTAGTGCTGTGAGAAATGAGTAAGAAGTGCAGCATTAGTCACACTGTCAATAAACAGTGCACGTTTAATTACACCTTTTATTTGAAATTAGAATTTTCAAGTCTAGTACTAGATGCGGTTGTCATGTGGTGTGAGGTAATTAGTGAAGTTGACTACAAAATTACAAACTGCATTCCCATTTCCTTTAGAGCTAGTGTGAAATTCAGGTGAAAGCAGATATATTTGATAATTAAATATCAAATTCTGCAAAATATTGAAGGTTTTCTTAGCTTAATTAACTCTTTAGAGTGGTTTCTTGCAGTGGCACTGATAGGTGATTGAGACGAGCCAGTCATTTAAATCTTTTTTGAAAGATAAATTTAGATTTATTCCTGGCAGTTGCTTTTTAGCTTTGAACTTTTTTAGCGCTGGACTGAAAAGAGCAGACATTTTTCTTTTTGCCTTTATATAAGTCACTGCGCTGAAATAAAATTGATTTATGGGTGGTTTGAATTTGCAAATGTTCTAAACGCTTACATATGTGCTTCATGCTGTGCTTGGGAATTCAGTGGAGCTACGCGCGTGTTAAGCTGGTCCGTGAATGTTTGCGAGATTAAGTCGGTGATTTGTAAAAGTGGCTTCGCTGTCGCGGTGCGTCACGTGCCAGACGTGCCATTTCCTCTGCCAAAACACAAACAAAACCCACGTACCTCCTACCTCCCTGGATCATCAGGAGAAACAAATTCTTGCTTTTGAAGTGACGTGTGTCACTGGTAGAGACGCTCTTTCTTCTAACCTCTGATGAGCTGTAATACAGCCAACGGCAGTCGCAATGTTCTCGTGTAACATAGAGGAGCTACACATTTCTTATCTTAATTTTTATATTTTGTTCTATGAAACTGTTCTTTTACTTTCCAGATAGGAGCTTGTGGCTACATTGAGTCATTAATTAAGAATAGTTGCTGGTTGATTCAGGCATTTAGCCTGGCCTGTACAGTGAAAGGCTACCGTATTCGTAAGTACAGCTCAGTTTTCTGCATAATTTTCTGTAAATAAAGAATCACCTTCAAAATTTTCTATTGTGTTTAAGTTTTGCCCCCTCCTGACATGATATCATTTGAAAATATTGTACCTGTAAGTTCAGTTGATACAACTTGGCAAGAAAGAAATTTGAAAACGTTTTGCAGAACCAGAGGGTGCATGTACTGAGGGAATTATCAACACCCCGCTACATGTATGGAATCCTAACATGATGGGGGTTGGAAGGGCCCTCTGGAACTCCTCTGGTGCCACCCCCCTGCTCCAGCAGGGTCACCCAGAGCAGGGGGCCCAGCAGCGCAGTGTCCAGGCGCCTTTGGAATCTCTCCAGAGAAGGAGACTCCCCAAGCTCTCTGGGCAGCCTGGGCCAGGCTCCAACCCCCTCCCACCAAAGAACTTTCTCCTCCTGTTCAGATGGAACCTTCTGGATTCCAGTTGGTGCCTGTTGCCCCACGTCCTGTCACTGGACACCCCGGAGCAGAGTTTGGCCCTTGTCGCCCCGCCCGGGGCCTTGAGCTCTTGCTCAGCATTGATCAGCTGCCCTCTGGCGCTGTTCTTCTCCAGCTGAACAGTCCCAGGGCTCTCAGCTTTTCCTGGCCACACAGATGCTCCAGGCCCCTCAGCATCTCTGTAGCCTCTGCTGGTCTCCCTCCAGTAGTTCCTTGTTTCTCTTGAACTGGGGAGCCCAGAACTGGACACTGTACTCCGGAGGTGACCTCACTAGGGTGGAGTAGAGGCGGAGGAGAACTTCCCTCGACCTACTGCCCACACTCTTCTTAATGCCCCCTAGGAGACCGCTGGCCTTCCTGGCCACGAGGGCCCATTACTGGCTCATAGTGAACTTGTCCAGCAGGAGCCCCAGCTCCTTCTCCACAGAGCTGCATAAACAGTGTTTGTTGTGTATGAACAATTTGGTGATAACGAGTGCTTAATGAAGGTTCCCTGTATATGCAAATGATGGCAGCACTTGAGGAGATGGTTTCACTTACAACGTGAGCTAAATTGTCAGCTCACCATCTCTGCAAGGAGAAGGCCCCTTTTTCCCCACTGTAGACTCTCACTCCTCTCTGTGTGCCAGGCCTCAGTTCTGTTGCTCAAACAGTAAACCAGTTCACCTCACTGAGATGGCAAGAAGCTAAACCAACATAAAAGTGGAATTTTTTTCCAGGCATAGTGAGTTTAGGCAGTTTTTTTAAAGATTATCCTCACGTTTGAAGTGATAATAGGGAAGGAATGGATAGTGTATGTGGGTGGAAGTGAGAAAAGGGAGGAATGAAGTATGGAGAGCAAGAGACTTCACTTCTTTAGTGAGCTTTTAATTTGGTCCACTTTGTCCTGTTACTCTGAATTGACAGCTTGAAAACGCCTGAATTTTTTCCCCATGTTTTTGCTGAATTTAAAGAACTATTTCATCCTAGTGAGTCTGCAGCAAAGTTCTGAATTCCTGACTTCATTATCTGATTCTACGAGATAAGTGCGAAGTGAGGGGAAAAAAAAAGAGAATACGAAGACACAAATTCACAGGTTAAGTGATCCCCAGTAGTTCTGGTATTATCGAAAACTTTTTGAGAAGCAACAACAACTTAGACACAGGTTTCTGACTCCCCAGGGAACGGGCCCAGAAGGCTTTGAAGCTCTTGGAGCTTGACCTTGCCAGACCTATTTGACTGGCTTGCTTGATTGTAAAGCCAGATTTGAGCCAAAGTCTGTCCCTTGAGTCCTTCTACTCCCTTCTATAGGGCAGTGTAGGCCATTTGGGTTATAGTCTAGCTTCACAAAACCCAGTTTTAAATTTTTAACATCCCCAAGAGAACTGCCTTTTAGAGAAGAAAGAAGGAAAGAAATAGCCCAAGCCAAAATCCAGAGGCAGGAGGAATGGGATTTCCTCTCTGCCTGTCTCCTCCTGCCCCAAAGGAAGCAGTTTTGTGGTTTCAGATATTTTTTTTCTCTTATGCAGTGGAATGAAGCATTGAACTGAGTCGTGGAGAGGAAAAATAAAAATATTAGGTGGTGGCAGTCAAAATACTGTTTTGACAAAAATAAGCCACTTCTTTCTCATGCTGGTAGTGTTCTTAATAGACATATGAGACAAAAAGGCAAAAAAGAAATTGTAACTTGCAATTTTAGAAAATGATGAAGTCAAATATTTCAGACTAGCAAAAAATTCTTTTTTTCCTCATTTTTTTCTTTTCAAGTACCTATTAAGATAGAGTGAGATCGTTTGCAAAATGGCTCACTCTAGGTGAATTCTCAATTTTCACAAGATATCTCATCGTTGGAAGCTTTCCAGTTTCCTTTAAAAGAAAATATGCTGTAAATGCATCTCAGTTTTCCTAAGAAGAATCTAATTAAATTACCTCCATTCAAATAATTTTGAAGGCTGAGATTGTTTAATTGATTAAACGCTGTGAAAGAATACTTAATGCTACAGTCCTTATACTGATGGTGTCTTTTTTTTCCAGCAACCAACAACCTAGATTGTAAACTGCCCAGTGGAGAAGCAGGAATCATTTGGGACAGTATATGTTTTGCTTTTCTGCTGCTGCAAAGAAGAGTCTTCATGAGTTACTACTTCCTGCACGTGGTTGCAGATATAAAAGCTTCTCAGATCCTAGCATCAAGGTAACAAAGTTTTTAAAAAATATATCAAACAGCTCAAGTCTCTCATGACTATGGTACTTACTTGTTTACAATAGGTAGTACCAAGAGAGTTGTTTAATATTGTTCTAAACAATCCATACTAAATTGATAATTGCAAACCCAGCTCTGACAAAAGCACATGAGAAAATTAATTAATTGACCATCTGATAGAAATTAAACCTTCTTTCCCACCAAGCAGCAAACACCATCTGCCACTCTAGTAGCCCTCATTAAAAGTTGTGAAAGTTGATGTGCATCGCAGCGTTCTCTCAATGTCCTTTGAAAAAAAATGTAGCTGTGGTTATCCTGCATATTACGTGGACGAATGATTAATCTCACAGAAAATGTGGTTGAAAAATTCATTAGAAGTAGATTTCTGGAATTATAACTGTTCTTACTGACTTCCTGAAAGGCTTTAAATCTCTAGAGTCATAGAATCATTTTGACTGGAAGAGAGCTTTCAGATCATCCAGTTCAGTTGTTAACTCAGCACTGCCAGGTCACCACTAAACCATGTTATAGCCAGTGGAATAGGGATTGATCTCTGAACCCTGCTGCAAGTATCCAATTACTTCTGTTTCTGGAATCGTAGACTCTTAGAATTGTTTTGGTTGGAAAAGACCTTTAAGATCATCAAGTCCAACCATTAACCCAGTACTGTGAGGACACCACTAACCCCTGTCCCTCAGCACCACATCTCCACAGCTGGAAACCCCTCCCCCCTGGAGACTCCACCCCTGCCCTGGGCAGACTATTCTATTTCTTTGAGAGAGACTTTGAGGCTCTTTGAGAGTCTTCAAGAGCTGATGAGTGAGTGATGAAGAAAAGCCATGACATGTGATCTGGACATCCAAATCAATGAGTCGATTACATTTCTAATGAAATGGAGTTAGAATCCATGTTCTTTTGGCACACCAGGAGCTTACTCCAGGATTTGTGTCATCAGATTGAAAGGACTGTAGTGTTCAGAATGTAAAGGTGAGGCTGGAGCCATGCTTGTCATGGCCCTGGAGAAACCTGGACTTGGCTCACAACTTCCAGAGGGCTGATGCAGAGAGACAAGATGATTATAATGCTGAAATGACTATAAACACCAAATTCTGGAGGTGTGCAAGAAGTCCTAACTTGGCCTTGAACCTGCCTGTGTTCTATGTTCTTGTGGACTAGAATCTGAATTTTCCTTGAACAGCTGCTTAGAGGAACTTAGAGACTGAGTAAGGATCACAGCATTTGGCTCCAGATCTTGAAATGATTGACTGTAAACAGATCAGTATTTTGAAGTAATGGATTATTTCTTAGAGGCCTTGGATTAGTTTTGGTTTATGCGATGAGGTCGTGTACAGAGGGAGCACCGAGTGCTCTGGGATTAGCTGGCAAAAGGGAAACTGAGAAATGTTTATTGTATCCTCTCCTTTTTCACATTTATTCTGCCCCAATTCTTTTGCAGGGGTGCTGAGCTTTTCCAGGCTACCATTGTCAAGGCTGTAAAGGCAAGAATTGAAGAGGAAAAAAAATCAATGGATCAACTGAAAAGACAGTATGTATTTAATGTGGGTTTTTATGTGTATACATACACATGCATGTATATCACTGATTATTCATATTTATCCAACACCTTCTTTTACAGAAATACTGGCTAGGTTTTGAAGTATGATTTGCAATTACAAAAATTGCTCTCTGGCCATTCCAATATTACATAGTTTTAGAATCATCTTTTCCAAACAGACCGCATACTGCAGAATCCAAACTTTCATTTAAATGTAGAATTACATTTCCAGGACTGAAATTTGTGAGGTTAACATAAAGAACCAGAGTGGAATGTACTTACTTACCTGCTCCTCAGTGAGCCGGAAATTGTAATGGAAATAGAAATTTCCTCTAAATCAAGAGAGAAGTTGTGAACTCTCCTGCTTATTCTGAAGGTTCTTCTAAACCTTAGAAATCCAATGATGACAGGTTAAGAAGATCAGCTTTCAACTGTTCCACACCTAAGTATCAGCAGCGTGACCATATAGTCTTCTCTTTAACAGATGATCTATATCTGTGCCATATTTTTTCTCTGTTAGAGGTCCAGCTCAATTGTAGTTTTGGATTATTGTATTTTGTGTAGGATGAATTCATGCACTGCAGAGGAAATATGGAGAGGGGAGAAAATCTGCCTTTTTTTCCTCTTGATTTCCTTCCACTAATTGTCCTGGTCTTCTCTCAAGTTGTCGCTTCCCATCTCTCAGAAGAGCAGGACAGTCAAATCCAAAATCTTTGTGAAACTCATGAAAAAGGTGGGCAGGTTACTAATGAGAAGGGCCACATTAACCTTGTCTCACTTGAAGCTGGAAGCCTCAATGATTAAAAAGTAGGAAGCAGAGGCACAAGAACTGGGTTACTAAAACCAGAAATGAGGGAAGCTGTTGTTAAGAGCCACATAAATAACCTGAAATCACGATGGGCTAGGGAAGATGAGTAACATTTTGACCCTGCTGCGATGGATGACAGTATTCTCATTGACTTGACCATTATTAGCATTTTCTTCTGTATGTTTTATTCCTAGTAAAATTTCCTGGATGTCTGTCCCTTCTGTTTCATTTGTAGTTCCTCCCCTAGTGTTTGAGTTTGTATGTGTTTACCTTCACTGCAAATATTTGCATTCTGCTTCGCTGGCCCGGAGGTCCTTTCTCTTTCTACAGCCAATAAACCACTTTGCTTTCTGCTTTTAATAATTGCAAAAAGCTTCCAAAGCTCCTCCACTACCACGCACGAAAAGCTGTAACTGCTTCCTAGCCAGATGCCCAAGCTCAATCCTGACAGCTTCTTCCACACGTTCATAACTGAAGAAGCATAAGAAGGCTGCAGGGGCTGCGCTCCCTACCTGCACGGCTGGAATCTCCCACTGGATGATGTATTGAACTGTTGCTGGTGCTGCTCTGTGTTTGAATCCATCTTATCCTGATTGACAGGATGTGACTGTCCTGGAAATCATTTTTTATTGTTAATTCTTCACAGTTTAAGATCAAGGAGATGCTGCCACTTGCAATAGCGTCAGAGCTCATCTATTTTTCTCTAAAAATGACTAGTTGATATTTGCAGGATGTCTGAGTTCGTGGAGGGTGCTTGTTTTATTTCATTCAATACTGTCCATCATACAGTTCAGACTGGTCAGGATGAAGAGAACCATCAGCATGGCTGGGAGTTTTGGACATATCCAAGTTGTCCTGACTGACATAGTGTCACTTCAGGAGCAGATGAATGATAAGGAAGGAAATCTAATCATCTGCTGAGTGCGAGCAGCTATCCAAGATTAAAGTTTTTCCCTCTAGTGGGTGATTCTTCCTTAGCAAATGGACAGATTAATAAAAGTATTCAAGTGCACTTTGATCACTGAATTTGGTAAATCATTTTCTTCTAATCAAGTTGTGTCGAAATAACATATTCCTGCTGATTCCAATTTTCTTTTTTTTTTTTTTTTACTGCTGTTTTTCAAACTGAAAACGTAGAAGTCTTAAAAGACTGGATTGTGCCAAGTTTATGGGATTGCAAGAAAGGGAATTGAAGGCTTGCTTCCATCTGGACAAAACTGAACCAGTTTAGATCTTCTGTATTTCCAGATGTATGGGACAAATTAGAGCTTAGAGGGTGAGGATGTAGCACAAATCGTGCAGGAACAGCCACATCCCTGCTTCAGAGTGGCAAGTTACAGAAAGACTACAGCGTTAGGCAGAAGTTCTGTTTTCTCAAAGCTTCATTTGCTTCAAATTAATTTCATTTAAAAATTAAGGAATTCTCTCTAAACTTTTCAATGATAATAAATCTAATTTTTAAATGTTAAAAAGATAGTTGAGGGGGAGTAGGTAAAACAGTCATGGGATAATGTGACCAGTGAGGGAACATCTAGACTTGACCTTTCCAGCCAACCCCTTCAGAGCCATTTAGCTCCTTATGTTTAAGAGCAGGATTAATTATAATGTATAATGGATATTTCCTTTAGAAAAAAATTGGACTCTGTGTGTGTGTATGGATGTGTTTAACACTCTTTTTCTCAGAGTGGGTCAAAAAAGGGTGAAGACTTGAATCTAACAAGATTCTTCCTTTTGCTAGAATGGATCGCATCAAAGCCAGGCAGCAAAAATACAAAAAGGGTAAAGAGAGGATGCTGAGCATGACCCAGGAGTCCTCAGAGGGGCCCGAGATCCGGAATGCTTCTGAAGAAGATGATGAAGGTACCATTAGCTATTGTTGTACCATAATTGTAGTTGAGTGCTAAGAACGTAATAGACCTCCTAGTTGGACAAGCGATAAGTTGTTGTTCAAAACTATCAGCATGTAAGAAGGTTGTTAGCTGAGTATTAGTTGGGAGCGTGATTCAGCCAAAAAAAATCTGGAATTTTTTAGTGCAAGAAGGTTTAGAGAGGCTGGTTTGCTTTGAGGTCGCTTTTGGTTAACTTCAGGCTGTTGGCAAAGAGCTGAAAAGCAGCAGAGATTTGTTTTGACGAAAGTGGTTATCTGTAAACCACACTGTTACAAATAGGTAGCATCCACGTTTTTCCAGCAACGTTTTCTGGATGCTGTGAGGTTTTTTCCGGTGCCTGAAATGTTTGTATACTTGAAATGTTGTTTAAAACACAGGAACAAATGAAATGATACCTATCTAGTGCCACAGTTCTAGCACTGACTTGGGATCGGTCACTGGATTTAAAATTTTTGGAGCCTGAAATGTAAGGGCGTTTGAGAGGGAGGAAAATATTTTCTTCTTGAAATTACAGTCACCTAGGACTGTATGTTTTAAAACACAAACTTGAACTTTTTAGTTGGTTTAGAGTACTGTTTTAACCAGAGTATTTCTGTTTGGTGGTCATGACTGAATGATATTAATATTGAATGTATTCAAGTAGATCTGACATCTGATGCGCTCGTGCAATTTTAGCTCTTTTGAGAGAAATTGAAAATTATTAATCGGTGTAAGAAGCATGTTTCTCATTTTGTAAAATTAATATTTGGACATATTTTATTTTAGGAGAAGCAGACAAAGAGAAAGCCAAGGGCAAAAAAAAGCTGTGGTGGCGGCCTTGGGTTGATCATGCTTCCAGTAGGTTTTCTCAATCATCTTACAAATATGTGGATTTAACCCTTATATCCTTGACCAGAATGAAGGCATTCCCATGATCTGTTTGTTTTGTGCCTAATTTTATGATTGTGACTTGATAGAAGGCTTGGGGTTTTCTTTCAACAAATGATTTCTACTCCAAGGAGTGACTTTAACTATATTTTGAACTTTTGTGTGTTGGAAGCAGAGTTAGCTCATGATACTTCAGGCGTTCTTAGGAAAATATCAAATCAGATAAACATGTGCAGAAAAATAAAAAAAATTCTATTTTGGCCTCAGAAGTCTCAAATCCCCCCTACTGCAAAATGCAATATATTTCAAAAGGGGAAGGTTTGCCAATGCGTTCTAAGATTAGTCATCATTGCTTTTTCATATACACACATCATACATCTTTTCATGATGGTCCATCAGTCATCCTACTGTCAGCTGCAGAAATCTGAGTACCCCAATAAGGCAGCAAAACTATTCCCAGGACTGGGATGTGTAGATTTCAGCAGAATATCTCTGATCACACTTCAGTGTGCTGGTGATGCCAGTTGTTTTGCTGTTTCCTTTTTCTTTGTGTATGTGTTTATCTGAGAGCAAAAATGCGTTCAGCCTCGTGCCCAAAAAATTATTAGCTTGCATCCCTCACATCACTTTTGCATTATGATATTTTAATTTGTTTGTAGCCCGGTCCAGGCATACAACAGAATTCTCTCCTACGTTATGGATTGAGTAAAACAAGAAAACTGAGCAGAATGCAATCTCAAATCAGATGGGCCTCTGTTTGATTGTTGTGGAAGGAAATCAGACATGAGCTATTTAATAATCTCTGAAGACTCAAAACACATTCAAGTGTTTAGCCTTGATCAGAGTTAAATATGAATGTCTATATTGTGCCTGGCTATTTAGTTTAAAAGAGTTCCTCCAAGTAGCACTTTTACACATCTACCTACTGCTTCATTTACCTCGATGTATTTATTTATAAATCCAGTGTATATATTTACCAACAGCATTTAAGAGACTGTTGTATGCTTATTTCTATCAAGTCACAAGTAAACTGTGCCTCTATTTTTATTTTTCTAAAGGGCACACTGCCACTTTAGAGAGACCTATCCCTTTCAAAACTCTTATGAAAGTAAACTTCTTGCCCTGTGGTTTCATTAAGACCAACGACGACAAAACAGATCAAAACTCGAATTTGCCAGTTTCTACTGCAGAATCTCAAAGCTCTGGTGGTTTTGAAGGAATGGGATATGGTCTCTTGTTTGTTCACCACTGGTTTTGTAACGAGAACAACTGCTCAGAGAGAGACATTGACTTTGGCTTTTACTTCTTTCACCCTCATTATTTAATGTTCTTAGGTGGCAACGTGCATTTTGGTATTTCAACAGTGAGCATTCTCAAAATTCTTTACTGCAATAATGCAAAACCTTGTGGGAAACATCACAACCCCTGATCCTGCCAACAGTGGTTGCCTGCCACGGTGCTTGCGTCCCCACTCACTGAAACGTGGCACGGGCAGGAGGTGTTCACAGGCGTATCAACTAGAAAATGACTGGGATTCCCCATCTATATGTTTCAAAAATGCTGTGCTGTAACTGCAGCATCCTGCCACACGTGGCTGTTTGCCGCCATCCGTGGGTTTGTGGCTGTGGCTGTACATCTGTCCATATTGAAGTCGCGCAAGCTTGACGTTTTGTGCCCATGTTGATGTTTAGTTTCGTTTTTTTTTATTGTTATTTTGACACCACTTGTTGTAATTTTATTACACAGAAAGATACCTCGCTTTGCGTGTCATAGGAATTAAAATATCCTCATAAATTTGGGGCCGAGTCGAACAAATAGGAAACATCAGTGAAGGTTTCCTCGCCAACGCTCACTCACGCTCTCCCTTGCAGGGAGGTGTGGTTCCTCCTCTGCTTGTGGGTTACTCACGGAGCCCCGCAAAGATCAGGAGGAGTTGGGGCCGCGTGCTTCAAGGTCCTCAGCTTCTCCTGGGGCACAGAGTTGTGTCTAATGTCGTGCAAAAGATGGTGCCCACAGCTGCCTTGGGGAGGATTTTCCCTCTGGGCACAGGCGGAGGGTGAGGTTACACTGTCTGCTCCTGCACGGCTCCCCTTCTGCCTCCTCCATCTCATCCCACAAGGAATGCTTGCAAGTCCCTTTTCTCAGCAGGAAAAAGTCACATTTTGCAGTAGGAAAAGGGTCTCTCATGGTTTACCTTACTAGTAAAATTTGGTCTCTTTAATATTCCCTGTAGGTGACGAACATCATCTTATTCCATTTTGATGTGTGCAAGAATGCATTATTGCTATTCAATCATACCTCCCTCTTCAGTTGTAAAAAGGACGTAACTGCTACCTTGTAGTGTCCTCTCAGGTACACTTTAACCTAAAAATTTTGGAGGGAGATCATTGTAGATTTTGTTTTCTGCCAGCTCAGGCGTTGCAAGTCCGACCGAGTGCTGCTCTGAGCCTTTGAGGAGCTGCACGGCAGTCGTTTCCCTTAGGTGTCAGACCTTATCCTGCTGATCTTTTGTGTGGACAATTTCTGCTGCTGACTACCAGATACATTTTTATGAAAGAGAACTGCAGACTCCTGGCTCTTTAAAAGCATTCATCTCATTAATGCATTTTAAGTGAGCATCCTTAGAAGGCCCTGTACCAAAGAATTCATTTACTCAATCCAAGAAGTTTCCAAACTTTCTTTTCACCTCAGTTCAGCAATTAGAACTGGTAAGGTGGACTCTCTGTCCTCTCATTGATGTTAAAAGTCAGAATTAGGTGCACGAGGCACAGAATTCCCTCTGTGAAGGAGCTGTAGATGGAGAAGTTATGATCCAGTAGAGTTCTGGCAGGTTTCAGAGTGTGCTTACCTTGAGGTTTCGACGGTAGTTATGTGTGGTCATCTGTGCACAGAGGATCTGTGTAGGACTCAAGGTATGATTGAATTAAAGCAACTGTTACTTTTCCAGAAACCTATAATGAGGGTTAAATATATTTTTTCAATTTAAATATATATCGCTCCATATACCCAGGTTGTGTGGCGTTTCATCTAGGTAACTGTTCCTTTTCAATATTTCAGCTTAAATGTGGAAATTATTTACCGGTTTTCACTGCTGAGTGTAATGCTGTGGTTTTGATTTTTCTCTTGCTCATTACCTTATTTTTCATTTCTTTTGTTTCCCTTATTTCCTCATGTTAGGCCTGTTGCCATCTGAGAAATAAAAACATTGCTTCTGTTCAAGGATATAAGGCCTAGCTTATTCACTGTGCATCTTTACTGTAACGAGGTTTCAGAATCTTTCTGAATCCATGGGCAAAAAATTGAAACTTATTTGCGATCACGTCGATAGAATCCAAGTGATCTGCTTTAAACAAGCCAAGGTTTTCCATTACCTCGTCAAAGCTTCAATATTTGAAGAAAGCAGTTACAAAATACCATTCCATTCCATAGTTTGAAGGATGCCTCAGCATTTCAAAGAGAAGTTCTGTATTTTTTGTCCAGTGGTACTGTTTATATAAATTAATTTACTCACTTGCTGGGCTTTTTTTGCTCCCTCAAATAACTATTGACTCCCAATTAATTTAGACTTAACTGCCATTTCTTAAAAAAATATATAACCTACTAACTTAATATATTTGAAGCTTTTTCTTTACGTTTTCTTCTCGTGGTGATGTTTTCCTTAGGCCTTGTATGGTTCTTATTCATGCCCAAAGTATCACAGAATAACATCAAATAAATTGCCTGAGACGTTTTCATCACTTGCTTCTTCTCTGTTTTTACCTCTCCTGGTTATAAATTTTTAAGTGACTGACTGACTGACTGTTCATAGGTCTTGGGGCAGTTGAGAATAGAACTTTTCAGAAAAATAAGAAAATATTTTGTTTCACTTAGTGGTCAGAAGTGGAAATTATTATTTGTTTGAGACGGATAGTGAAGAGGAAGAGGAAGAAGAGAAAAAAGAAGAGGAAGAGCCTCGAAAAAAATCTGCATTTCAGGTACTTTATGCTGATTTGCTTTCTGGTTGACGTGTGGGGAAAAAAAAATATAGGCTTCTTATAACACGGTCATATATGTTAAAGCAGCCAGTAGACCTGAAAAGTATTGGAAATGAAATTTTTCACCAATTTCAAATGTTTTAAGCATTGCCAAATTCCTACAGGAACTATCATATCTTCCTTTCACTTATACCTGAGGAAAACAAAAATACAAACCCAAAGGTTAAGAATCTGAACTTTCTTTTTTCTGCATTCTGCGTTGCAATAAAGGTGGGTGAGAAAGCCAACTTGCCTCTGGCAGACTGTACAAGGCTTCACTGGCTTTGTGGTTTTGGATAGATGTTATCATTCCATGAAGAAAGGATCCCAGAAATAAGCAGTTTCTCATGGAAAAGAATATATGGGGTTTTTTTAAATAATATTTTTTTTATTATTATTGATCCTTATGGAATAGAGAAACATACCCTTGGGTTATAAAGAACTTAGCTAAAATTACAAAAGCAGACCACATCACTTTCTCTCCTTTCTTTTTCAGGATAATATTGATTAATATGTTTACATTTTAAATGGCAGGCTGTGTGGAAGTAAGGGTATGTAATATTGATAGGACAAGAGAAAATGGCTTCAAGTTGCACCAGGAGAGGTTTCTGTTGGACGCTGGGAAAAACCTCTTTACTAAAAGGGTTGTTAAACAGTGAACCAGGTTGCCCAGGACAGTGGTGGAGTCCCCATCCCTGGAGGAGTTTCAAAGTCATGTAGATGTGGTGCTGAGGGACAGGGTTTACTGGTGGAATTGGCATTGTTAGCTTAATGGTTGGACTCAATGATCTTAGAGATCTTTTGTAACCAATTCTGTGATATTGTGATGTTAAAAGGACAGTTGAAGTTTCCTATCTGGATTCCTACATAGGCTTGTTGGCGTCAGAGAGCTCCAGGTATTGACTCCACCGGTTTAACTGAAGAACTGGGGTGAGGAAGTGAATAAAATACTCATGCATATAGGATTGCTTTCATCTTCCTACAATTAAACTTTTACTTGTTTACTTGTTTTACTAATTTTCAGAAATACCACAGAACGTTTTCAGGTCTGTAACTTTAAAAGCTTAAGGGAACAGGTAGCTTTTTGCAGATGAGTATCCCCATCCAGATAGGAGCTCACATCTCTGCAGAAAACGTATGTTACTGAAAGTCCAGCCCGAGCAAAAGCAAGAAAATGCCTCCATTCTTTTCTCTCCTTCATGCCAATAGCTTACAAACAAAGCTTCCCAGATGACGTCACTGAATTACCAGAAGATTACAATATTTGATATAATTCATTGCTACCATGTGCCTTTAGTTTACATACTTACATTACATTGTCAACTGAGTACATTTGGCAAATGCCCTTAAAAAGGGCAAAACAAATCTGGATGAAAAATAATGTGATAACAAAGTTTTCTTTTCTACTGTTCACCCGAATTTTTTGTATATTTTGCATGTAACTCACCTTGGACCATAAAAATGGCTCATGAATTTCTAGGTCATTTGTCTTTCTGGTTTTCATGCAGGTATAGGAGAAAGTTTACATGCTTGTTTCTGCTGATTTTTTTAAAAACTGGCGACAGCATTTTGTTCACATGTGCCAGTGCCAAGCACTGACATTTTAAAGAGTTGTAAACTTGAGGTCAGAAGCTACTAAGATTCTTTCCTTTATTCTGAGGTTTTGGGGGTTTGTTCATTTGGTCTTATTCTTTAAAGCTCGGCCCTGAAACTGGTAATCTGAGGATGGAAGATCTGGTCTTTATTTCAAAATTTTAGTCAGGTATTCTTTATAGTTGGCCAGTTCTGCAGTATGTGCAAGATGAAGATGTTAGATGGCTTTGTGTAGGAGGGGAGTTTTATGGACTGGAATATTGGATTTGTTTATGAAAAGCTTGTTCATCATTTGGTCATCATGCTTTATTCACCTTCCATCCTTCCCCATGTACGTGGTCTTAAGAAAATTACTGGCAAAGTGACCTTGATTATTGTAGAGGCTGCTAAAGAGTTGGTTTTAATTGTTGTTTTTTCTTTTATTGTGAATTGTGTGCAACAGTCACTTCAAGGAGTAGCTTCCAGATTTTACTTGTTAGAGAATGCAGGAGGAATCATCTTACTGACATTTTATTGTGAACATCACAAATTATCTTTTTCCATAACAGTCTATGAATGTAAATTCATTCTTAATAACCTAGATACAGTCATTCGGTAGATGCTTTTTATTAATATTTTCTTGTTTTCTACTAATTGCTCTTGCTTTGTCCTTCTTTGTAGAGAGCTATTGGGAAATTTGCTTCAGCCATTTTAGCCTTGCCAAAGTCTGTCATTAAACTGCCCAAAACTATTCTTCAGTATTTAATCAAAGCAGGAAAGGTACTTGACATTTTGAGAGTGCTGAGTATGTGACCCATCCCATAGCTCCCACTGTGATGTATACCTCTATCCTTGTCTGCATTTTTCCTCTTATATGAATGATTTTTAAAAAATCACAGCCAAAGTTTCATTCCTGATAAATGCACCATGTTTCATATTTCTGGAGCGGTCAAGCCACAAGGAAAGTGGTTGGTCTATTTTTAAGTGCAACCCCGGAGAGAAAATGCAGACTCAAATTTTCATTTTCTTCTGATCATGATGTACAGGTTGGTCACATCAAGCTGCATGTATCTTATGGACACCATGGTAATTGATCTCAGAAAGCTGGTAAAAAGTTTGTAAAACGCACATTCTCCTCCAAGCCCTACTTTCTGCCTTTCATCATCATAAAAAAAACCCATTTGTGCATCTTTTTTGCCCACCTTGAATACATTCAGCGTTTTCAGTTTCTGATTCAGACCAGATAGAAGAAAGAAATTTTTGACACTGCGGGTGGTGAGAGCCTGGCCCAAGTTGTCCTGAGAGGTGGTCACTGCCCCATCCCTGGAACCACTCCAGGAGAGGTTGGCTGGGGCTCTGAAAACCAGCTCTAATTGCAGATGTCCCTGCTCCCTGCAGGGGGGTTGGTCCAGATGACCTTGAAAGGTTCCCTCCAACCTAAACCATTCTTTGTTTCTGTGATTCAGTAAGTAATACAGTATTCATTCATTACTTCACCTTCATTAGAGGACACCTATTACAAAGCAAAGAGAAAACAGTGCCTCTGGTCCCACACATTTTTTTCATATGGCATTTGTTTTGAACGAATCAGATGTATAAAAGTAAATTTACTGACCTTGAGAGATATCAAGAGTATCCAAATACTTTCCTCTTCATTGTTGCATACATTCAGAACAAAGTATTTTTCCCTTTTAAATGCGTTTAAAGTCAGTGTGACAGTTTTAAAAAAATTTGGTTTGAATTTTCAAAGTAATTTTTGTATCCAAATTTTTAATATGTAACAAAAAAAATCATAAATAAATAATTTTGCCGTTCTTTCTTATAAGGGGCAGTTCCAGCTTCACTGAGATCCCTGTGTGTTTCTGTCATTGCTGCATGCTTGTCTTGTGAGTTAAAAGAGCTGGTTTGTTCCTGTGCTTTGTTTTCCCCCTCGTGCCTGCATCTGTGTGCTTCCCTGCCCTGTCTCTGCAAACAATTCCCATTTTTCAATGAAACCCATAAAAGGAACTTTTTCCTAAAGAGCTGTGAAGAAGATACAGTTACTGTAGTTTCTGTTACTGACGTTTTATGTCATATAGGGAAAAAAAAGATATGAGCGTTACTGCTTTTTTCTGTAACTTTCCTTCACAGCTTGAGGTTTGGGGTTTTTTTCACTGCTGTAGCATTTTTTTAATATATTGAGCCAATTCCATTGCTTCATGTAGTCATACAGGTCAACAGCCTGTTGATCTGAGTGAGTGCTGTGAGCAGCATTTGGCCCCATAAAATCCCCTTGATATATTGGTAAGTACTCCTGTCTTCATTTTACAACTGGAAAACCAGTAGCAGAAGGATTCATAAGTGACTTATCTGCAGCAACAAAGGGAGCCCTTGTCAAAATCAGGATGAAATTCGAGGAATTCCTGATTGCCAGGCTTGGGTCTGGGCATAGATAACAAATCTGTAAATGTTCCACTGGGATCTGCAGAGGGGAAAGAAATACATCAAGTCTGAAAAATGTACAAGCACAAATACCCATGTTGAAGTATCTCTGCATTTTTTATGCTTTAATTAGTTGATTGGAGCCCTTTCTCTTCAAGTTTCTATTACTCTGCATCTTGCCTCTAAAACGATGTAGTAGAAATACCAAATTAAAAGGAGAGATTCAGATGAAGTGGCCTGTCTGGACAACAGGGTATTAATTCCCCAAGTTCAGAGCATGCATTTTTGTGGGTTCTAATGAAACTTGGTTCACCCACAAGTGTGTTCACATTTGGTTTTATGCTTGCAAAAATAGCACATGAAAACTCAGCAGATCTGCAGGGGAGGTGTTTGATTTGGGATTCAAAATATTTCCTTACCCCGGCAGCTCTGAATGTGTTTACTCAAACTATATAGTCCCGCTTGTGGCTTATTCTATGGCTTACTCTCAAAACATGAAGAACCTTGAAATAAATGGGTTTGTTCCTTCCAGTTTGTTTATCAGGCCTGGATTACTGACCCTAAAACAGCTCTACGACAGAGGCGCAAAGAGAAGAAGAGTTTTGGCAAAGAGGAGAAGCGACGGCGGAAAGGGTCTGGGGATGGTAGGTAGACTTTCGGTTTTGAAAAAAAACCATAGAGTTGAGTAGACTGGGTGTTGTTCCTGGTAGTGAAAGGCAGATGATTTTTCAGAGGGCAAGTCCTCTCGATTCTGGCTAGGAACTGGAAAAATGACTTGGTGTCTCTCCACAAGGCCAGCTGTAGATACGTCCTTTCATTCTACGTAATGCTCATTGGGGGTGATAAAGGAGAAGACCCAGGATATAAGTGTTTTCCATGGCATTTCGACACACACGCCCAGAACGTTTGCCAAAATAGGAAGACTCAACACATTGCAGAAAACATCAGCTACATGAAGACATTTGTGGAAGCTGAGTGCTTTCAAGAGGAAGACATAACCGTGGAAAGGCGTAACTTTATGAAGCCAATATCCTGGTAGTTGACAGCATTTCTTCAGAATATGGAAGTGTCAATGCCAGGAGTTTGACCGGAATCAGGCAGGGCAAGGGCATGATCCTTTCACTCTCTCTCCTCATAAAAAGGTTTATCTTACTCCCCAAGTTTTTCTAAGGTTCCATTTAGATGATAAATTCATGTGTATTCCCAGAGAAAGTTCTGCCTGTGACAGGTTTACATTTTGTGTTGAAGAACAGGTTCATGAGGAAGTTCCTGAAGAGCTGTAGTTCAAGTGAAGCTGTAAGGAAAATTCAGTGAAATAGCC
The DNA here is from genome assembly GCA_013396935.1 of Baryphthengus martii. NCBI lineage: Eukaryota > Metazoa > Chordata > Aves > Coraciiformes > Momotidae > Baryphthengus > Baryphthengus martii. The sequence continues at coordinate 27,471 of VWZK01006535.1, read as the reverse complement.
ACATATTATTTCTTTGTGCCCCATTTCCTGTATTTTTCCCCTAAAGAACCTTGAGTTGATACATGGGCATGAATATCAAGAAAAGCTTTTCACTATGCATGTGGTGCTCACTGAGGAACCCAAACATCCATGAACTCCTAAATTCACGGCAAATGCAGCAGGTAGCAAAAGGAAAACATAAAAACATTGATAGGGTTTTTCTGGGGCTGTAAAACCATTCATGTATCTGAAAAAATATCAGTTTATAACTGGTTCATATCTCTTCTTTTGCTCCTTTTTTTAAACAAGAAAAGAAACTAGAAATTCAGAAGCTTTTCTGGTCAGTATAGATGAGGAGGAGGAGGGCCCATTCAGGCTTAATCAGCTGGACTTTTCTTCCTTTTCTTTGGCATCTTCACAGGTTGAAAAGAGGGAGCTTTATAATTTGGCTGCTGCCACCGAAGCTGTAGCTGCAGTTGTTGGCTGTTAGATAGAAGGAGAGCCATTGGTACTGCCTGTGACTCTGCGTCACTCTTCTGCTACAGGCCCAAATCAAAGCATGTGGTTCAAGCCAACTCTGCTGCCTCATTTCAACCTGAAGATCCCACTCAATTCATCCCCGTTTGCTGGGTCAGAGGCAGGAGAAGATCAGAGCACTGATCAGATTGTCCTTTGCGGAAACTGGAGAAGTGAGCTCGAGTGGGAGTCAGCGAGAGTTGAGGCTGCAGAGGGTGAAACTGGTGTGACGGAAACTGGGTTGACACCAGCTGGTTGACACCAACAGATGATCTTGCCCAGCAGCCAACCAAGTAAGAAAATGCCACTCCAAACTACGAGAGAGGGGTAGTCATCCATGAACACCTTCACTGACAGCATTATCACCTCACTTGAATCCCTTAGAAACAGAAATGTGCTTGCTGGTGGTAGGTGAGGAACCAGTCCCTTCTGCTTAGTAATGGGCCATTTTCCAGTTCAAATGGCATTTACAGCCCCACTGCTATAGGTGTAACGCTCACTGCTTCGCTCCTTGTTTTCAATAGGTGGTGCTGATGCAGACTGTGAAGACAGTGAGGAGGAACCTGTCAAGAAGAAATCTGATGGACCAGGTATGAAGAATGAAAGAGGGTTTCTCTGCTGCTACAATGTGGTTGTGACCGGTGATGTAAACAGCATATCAGAGAGACGGCGTTGCAGTGATGCCAGGCTTGCATAAAAGCCACAAAATCCTCTCTAATTCATGCAGTGAGAATTTCCTAACTACATTCAGGTTTTCAGTTGCCAGATTTACAAGTCCTGAGCGCAGAAACTTCTACTCCTGGACTCTGCTCACCCATGCAGCAAGATGCAATAACCTCCTCTGAAAAAAAAAAAAAAGGGATTTTCCCAGTCTTCCCTGCTGTCATTCATAATCAGGCTCAAGGGTGCTCTGCACAACAGAAGAAATCCCGGCAGCTTGCAAAATCTTAACCCATACTGAGAGATTTCCTACAAAGAAGTGTAATAGGTCATTAATCTAAGCTTGACTTTTTGTTTCTACCTGGAGTGAAGGAAGAAAATAGACTGTCCTCTCAAGTAAGTCCTCATCACGGCTTACCTTGAGGGAGAGTTTGTCTTCAAAACCTATTTTTCTTGTCTATTTAAAATTGATTACCACAGCTCCAGTTAGAATTGTACCCCTGAGTGAACTGCAGAGTTGAAGATGTTACAAGGATGTGGACCATGTCATTTCTTTCTCACAAAGCAGTGCTCTCAAATAAACAAATGGCATAGCTATAGGGTTGTTTGTTTTTTTCATGCAGTTTTGGCGTTTTTTTGCATTTGTTATTTCCTGGTGATGAAGTTCCCTGTGTTAAAACACTGAGATGAATCACTCAAATTCATCTCTGGGATTGTTCAGTCTTGAAAAGAGAAGACTTCGGGTGGACCTAATAGCTGCCTTCCAATACCTGAAGGGAACCTACAGGAAGGCTGGGGAGGGACTTTTTACAAGAGTGTCCACTGATAGGACAAGGGGAAATGACTTTAAGTTGAGGGAGAATAGATTTAGATTAGATCTTAGAAAGAAATTCTTCAGTACAAGAGTTGCAAGACTTTGGAATAAATTGTCCAGAGACGTTGTGGATGTTCAAGGCAAGGTTGGACAGAGCCTTGAGTAACCTGGTCTAGTTGGGAGGTGTCCCTGCCCATGGCAGGGAGGTTGGATTAGATGATCTCTAAGGTCCCTTCCAACTTAGGCCATTCTGTGATTCTAGGGAAATGCTGTTTGTGCTATGCAGGAGTTTAGGAGAAGAGGAGGTTTATAATTAATTTATACTAGAAATACTCAATTTAAGGTGGTTTATATTTTTGTGGAAACACTTTGGCCATTCCTGGGTAAAATTTGTTAAAGATGGTGGTTGGAAAAACTAGACAGTAATTGTTAATGAAGCATTTATATCACTGGTATCATAGGGTGGTGAGGCACTAGAACAGGTTTCCCAGAGAAGTTGTGGATGCTCCATCCCTGGAAGTGTTCTAGACCAGGTTGGATGGGGCTTTGAGCAACCTGGTTTAGTTAGAGGTGTCTCTGCCTATGTCGGGGGCGTTGGAACTAGATTATCTTTAAGGTTCCTTCCAATGCAAACCAGTCTATGATTCTGTGTTTCTATGATTATTACCCTTGGATCAAATCCTGTCTCTCACTCTAGGGAAGAGAGGAGCCTTCTCTGCGTTTGACCCTTGAAGTTAGAATAACAGTCTCTGCAGAAAATAAATATTTGTTTCCCTTTTTGAAGATCTGCAGATGCAATCGATCCCCAAAAGATTATTTTTAAAAAGTTTTGGAGAACAACAAAGCTGCCAGAGCAGCTACAGCATCATTAAAAATGTATATACTAAATCACCTCCATCCCAGAGAGAGAAATGACCTTTCAGATTAGACTGGAAGTGCTTGGCAAAGCACTGCAGTGAGGCTACAGTGTGCCAGTGATGGACAATAATAAAAATAATTTTAACCTGAGAGCTGCCATACTGAAGTCAGTAGGAGAAATTAGAAAGGAAGAGTTTGGGTTTAACAAAGAAGATTTATATATTGTATATTTTTGTTGTATATTTTTGTATGAGTGTTACATTTTCTTTGAACCTATTCATAATAGTATCTGGAATTCAAAGGAAAAAAATGCTCCTTAAAGTAGAAACAGCCTTATATTTAATTTCCAGTGGCAAGATTTCCTCAGTTTCCAGACCTGCACATCGAAATATGAGTGAATAAAATTTAAGTATAGAATTATAGGGTGGTTTGGGTCGAGGGGAGCTTTAAAAGTCACCTAATCCAACCCCCCTGCAGGGAGCAGGGACATCTGCAACTAGAGCAGGTTGCTCAGAGCCCTGGCCAACCTCCCCTGGAATGGGACTTCTACCAGATCACTGGCTTAGATAAATCACAAAATGCTAAATTATGTGGAAAAAGCCTGAAAAAAAAAAAAAAAAAAGGGAACAAAATATTATTAAAATAATTATATTAGCAAGTAAAGTGCACTGAATGCTCTTACGCTTCAAGATTCCAGACCAGTTCCATGGCATTGCTCAGGGAAAGGGTACATCCGACCATTTCAGCATCCCCTTTACAGGAATGTACCACTCCTGGTTCTTCCTAAGGAGCAAATGTGAGCTCCACAAAGTTCTGCGTGCCATCTTGTGGTACAGCTTAGAAGTGAGGCTGTGGAAAGCATCATGCTTTCGCACCTAGGTTGGCTCCTTCCTATCTGCTTCAAACATTTTGTCGCCTCACGGCAGATGGTGGGCAGTTTTTTATTATTTCTTAAGCTGGTTACTCTAAAATTGAGTTTTATAGCTAAGAGTTTGCAATCTGGCAGGAACAACGAGCTCTGGAACTGGCTAAGTTAGAAAAAAATTTTTTAGTATTTATGCAACACTGTAGTTTTATCTTTGTGTTGCGAGTGGAAGAAGAATAAGCTGGAAGCGCTGCTTTTGGGGTGAGAAATGCAGTTGCTCATCCTAAAGGAACTACTGAAATGAGAAACCAACTTAAGACAGCAAAATAAAGCCATTGTTGTTGGTATAAACTCACAAGCCCTACTTATGGGAAAGCGTTTTGACAAAATGGTGCAAGAGTGATATTTTATAAATGATTGATATCGTTTGTCATAGCTGGACTAGTTGATCTGAGATCACTGATGACATAGTTCAGCCTGTTTCATAGAATCACAGAATCATCTAGGTTGGAAAGGACCTATAAGATCATCAGGTCCAAGCTTTAACCCTACTCTTGTCTTTATCACCCCTAAACCAACTCCCTGAGCACCTCGTCTACACGTCTTTTAAACACATCCAGGGATGGTGACTCAACCACTTCCCTGGGCAGCCTGTTCCAATGCTTGACAACCCTCTTAGAGAAAAACCTTTTCCTACTGTCCAGTCTAAACCTCTCTTGCTGCAGCTTTAAGCCATTCCCTCTTATCCTAGTTTAAGAAACAAACAAACAAAAAAAAAAACAGAAAAGCTTCAGAAACAGTAAAAACAGAGCGATATGTTTAGGTGGTTGGAAAACTGGGAGTGATTCAAAGGCTGTTGAGGCAGGTTAGGTTTTAACACTCAGGTTCAGGCACAAAAGGCAAATTCTGTGCAGAGAGAAACTCCCACAAGTAAATAAACAGGTGAGGGGTCTGGCTGAGCAGCTGTTGAGATCACAGGACCTGGGGATGTTGAACAGCTCTCAGGAGATGCCCAAATCTTTGGGTTTCATTTTGCAGACCTGTGTGTCCCGCGTCTCTCAAAACTCAGGGACTGTTTTTATCACCAGTGATTGCAGGACCAGGGAGTTACGTGGTGGAAAAGGGTTTCCAGATGATAAACCTAGACACACAGGCAGGAAAATGGCCCAGACAGCCCACAGGCCTCCAGCCATCTTCAGAGATTCCTTATGATGACAAGATCTTATAGCCTGGATGATTATTATTAGACAGTAAAGGAAAAAAAACGAACCTAACTCCAGAAATACTACTTGCCTTCATTAACTCTCTGTTGCTTCTGCTCTCCCTTAGATAACATCATCAAGAGGATATTTAATATCTTGAAGTTCACTTGGGTCCTTTTCCTGGCAACACTAGACAGTTTTACAGCTTGGCTGAATTCCATCTCCAGAGAACACATCGATATCTCCACGGTGCTGCGGATCGAGCGCTGTATGCTGACCAGGGAGATTAAGAAGGTAACGCCTTTGGTTTTTTTTTTTTTTTTTTGTCTGCTAATGCCATTTCCAGCTCAGTGAAAAAAAAGTGAAAATTTGTCTTTTCAGATCACTGTGTTAAGGAGAAAAATTATGAAAATCTCACTTTTAAAACTAGGTCTGGACTCTTTTACTGCTTTCTGTTTTATAAATATATATTTAATAAATTTCTCGATTCATTATCTGGACACTCAACAAATTATGGGAAAAATAATTCTTTGAGAGGTTGATGCAAGGATTTGGCTGAAACACTCCTGTGATAAAGTGTGTTTTTGAGGGAACAGAGGAGATTCAAGTAGAGAGGAGGATCGTGGCATTTTAAACAGCTCAAAACCTACCTCAGTCTACGTATTTGTCTCCTTGTAGACCAACTTGTTTTGGAAGTGACCAGTGACATACAGACAGCGTTTTCTTCACTCGCTGTGAAGGTGTGTGGTCCTCCACAAAACTTAGATATACTAGTAAACCCCATTCTTATCAAAGATAAACATTGATAGCATAAATACAAATGTATTTGGATCTTCAAAATACAAGTAGGTGATACCTTGAGGTTGGATGAAGCTCTTGTTTTAAGCACCGGTATTTTTACTAGCTACACAATTATTTCTGGAAAACTGGCTCAGAAGCCTCATTTTTAGTTCTTTTCAGTCTTTATTAAAAGCTGCAGACCGTCTCAGGAATTAATACGTTGAAAGATCAACAACATGTTAGTACTCTTGACCTTAATAAAGCCCCATATTTCCCAACCACTGTCTGTGTCTTGCTGGCACAATAAACAGGCTGCCCATGACCCCAGGAGGTTCCAGAGGCAAAAGATCCTGGTCAGACGGCATTTGTACCCAGTCTGACCAGGAGACATAGAGCACCAAGACAGCTTCAGTGTCAATGTTGAGTTACTGTTATTTTCCCCAAGGTGTCCAATAGTAAGCGGGTAATAATAATAAAGGCAAATAAAGAAATTTAAAAACACCAAACAGAACAGAGCAAAAGAAATGTGGCGTATTCAGAGTAAAACCTTCTTTGGAATATGTCCCAGCTTGTGGCAATGGATCGTTTAGGGCATCCTGAACCAGAAACTAAATCTGGGTAATTGTGTTTAACGGTACCAAGGAATCTGTATTCTTGGAGTTTGACCTTTTTAATGTATTTTTAGTGCTGCCTTCCAGAAGATCCTACAATATGGAGTTCTGTAGTATCATTCCATATGGTGTGTTTAAGAGCACTTCCTCTTGTTCTTTGTGACAGAGTCCTGGCCCAGGCTGCCCAGAGAGCTTGGGGAGTCTCCTTCTCTGGAGAGATTCCAAAGGCGCCTGGACACTGTGCTACTGGGCCCCCTGCTCTGGGTGACCCTGCTGGAGCAGGGGGGTGGCACCAGAGGAGCTCCAGAGGGCCCTTCGAACCCCCACCATTCTGTCATTCTGTGATTCTCTGATTTTAAGCTCACTTCCTTCCAGGTCATTGTGGGGTCTCCTGTAGACCAGAGATGTTTTCCATATTCCTCTACTTTTCCTGATTGTATAGATCTGCACGGAGTCTTCTCCTCAATCATTCTCTTCTAAATTAAAAAGTCCTTTTTTTTTTTTTAGCTTCTGTTCCCATGGAACCCATCCAGTGCTCTGACCATCTTCATTGTCCTTCTTCATGCTATTTCCAGTTTTACTACAGCCTTATTAAGACTGAATGACCAGAACTACACACTCTTTTCAAGGTGTGAGCGAATCACAGGTTCATCCATGAGGATGATGTCTTTTCTTTTGCTTTCCTAGTAAGATCTAACAGCCAAGCTCCTTTGATTTTTAGTGAGTACTTCCTACTTTCAGAAAACTATAAACTCTGAGTCCAAGACCTTTAATGCTGACAAAAGCTGATGTAAATCCTGTCTTTATGTACATACAGTTTAGATTCTTTTTCCCATTGCATTTCTTGCCGTTTTTTATCAAGTCACTCAGTTTTATCATGTTCTTCAGTCGTACTTTAGTCAACTTTACACTTGAATATCCCAGATTAATTTATTTTCTTTTTTTCATCTGCAGACTTTATCTCATGGCTATTTTTCCTGCTTACACAGATTATTTCTGAATATCCTGGACAGTAAAACTCCGTGGGGGAACCAGGCAATGACCTTCTTCCTTTGTAAAGAAAAAACATTTGTGTGTGCCCTTTGTCTCCGGTCTTTTAGTGGAGGATGAGTACAAGAGGCTAGACATATTCTGCTTTGTTTCCTGACTGCATAATTTCTGACATGGGTCATTCAGGATCACTCCTGAAGCCATGGTTAAGGATTGGTGTTATCTTCTCTTGCCCTGGCACTGTTCTACCTGTTGGTTTCTGCAGATCTCTTGGGTGAACACCTCAGTGCTCAGCTTATTGTTCTGTTCTCAGACTTGTCTTTTATAAAATAATTACTCCGGCCATTTCATGGGATTCAAGTTATTCCGTTGGGAATGTTGGTGACTTTTTCTGCAGCAATGACAGATGAAAAGATCTGTGTCTTTTCTTTTTCTGTTGCCATAACCCCCTTGCACCTCTTTATGACTTGATCACCTGTTGATACCCTGAGTTTCTGGCAGCTAAATCTTGAGACATATATTGCTCCAGTTTTGCTTGGAAACCCAGTGTCTTGTGCCATGGTAATTTAAATCAGAGAATGATAGAGTGTTTTGGGTTGGAAGAGACCTTTAAAGATCATCTGGTCCAACCCCCCTGCAGGGAGCAGGGACATCTGCAACTAGAGCAGGTTGCTCAGAGCCCTGACCAACCTCACCTGGAATGTTTCCAAGGATGGGGCTTCTCCCACCAAGTCAGGATCTGACTTGCACTATGAAAAGAAACTACTAGTGGGAGGTTGTTATTTGCTAGCAATCTGTTTGCACAGTCCTTAACCTGTTCCTTGCCAAATGACAAGAGAAACTAGTTCCTCAAAGAACATGCCTTCTCCCTGCCATACACCTCTACTTCTACTGTCTTCCACAGGGGAACGTTCCGACGCGGGAGAGCATCCACCTGTATTACCAGAACCACATGATGAAACTTTCTAAGGAGTCAGGACTGGACTCAATCGATAAAAATCCCAGTCAAGCTTCTGGTTTGCAAGCATCTGAAAGAATGGATAGTTTAGATTCAGCAGCTTCTCGTGACAGTATCTCCAGGTATGGATTTAATTTTATTTTGTGAAAGATGGATCCTGGAGTAGATGTAATTTTAGATAATATCTAATACTGATGAACTTTCTAATCTATGTTGATTCCTCTTTTTGATTTTTCCATGCCATTTGGAGAGTGAAAACTCTATATTACTATTCCTCTGTATTAGGGGACTCAGGTGTTGCCTTAACTCCTTTCCCACTGCATGACTACCCTGTTGATTTTGTAAAAAGTAGTGGAAAATAAGAGCCTGCTGAGGATGCTTGTGGGATACTGTTTTAGGAATTCAGGCGTGGGGTTTGGAGAATGATTATTCATTGTGAATCTTTTGTCTTTGTAAAATAAATTGTCTTCTGCCCCACAAAAGAGATTCACAAGAGAGAGATTCTGGCTTTGGGGGTATGATTAAAGTCCAGCAGAGTTTAGGGATCAAATACCCATTCCAGTTCAGGAAAACCACCTTCCTCATTTTTTTCTGAAGCCAGACGCCATCAGGTCCTTTGCCAAACCTACTGCGTGCTCCTGCTGCTCCACACACACACACTTTCATTTCCTTCTTTCACAGAGGCAGCCTGTTCCCACCGTGCCCCCAGTGTTCTTGACTTTTAAGAGACCGCAGAAGTTGTCCAACATGAGGGAGAGAAGGGAGGGCTTTGGAGATCCAGCTGTTTCATAATCTGTCGCGTTCTGCTGCCTCCTGTTCCTCTCTGAAGCGTGGCAGTATCATGGTGTTTGATACTCCCCACAAACCCCCTAGCTTCTGTGTACAGTAAATTATGCTTAGCTGTTACTAATGACATATGGGTAGACGTTAGCGGACTGAAAATAACGAGGGCTTCTCTTCCTTTCTGAGGTTACTGAAAAGCGAGCGTCGAGAGAGCGCCTGTGAGTACTGTGCTTCGAGAAAATAACTCACAAATTGCTCCCCAGGGTGAGCACTGGCCTTTGAGAGGTTCACTCCAGGAAAAACACCAAATCCAAGCAAGTCTTTCTGGGTGGCCAGCTACCTAACTAAGCAACACCTTTGTGTTTCGTCTCAAAGATTTACAGGAGTCAGGTGATGTGAGAACAATGTAAAGCCAAGTGCTATTAGTGGCTCATTTGGAGCCCGTTGAATACCCACAGGGCAGAATTTAACTCCACCAAGTTCAGTCTCACCTAAAGAAAGAAGAGTAATTTCAGTCCTGCTTTCATAAAATAGTTTTTCGTCATGCTGTTTACTATAGATAGAAGAGGTTATCATTACTCTACAACTGTGTTAGCAAGACCTTGATTATAAATTCAAAACTAACTATAAAAATATAAGTAATTATAAATATTTAACAAATCCAAATGAAATACATATAAAAAAATGAAAGACAAATCTTGCAATTATCAAGTGTAAACTCTGCCCCTTCGATGAGATGTGTCCAGGGTTGAGCTCCATTTATATGATGGGTTTTTTTGTCACCTTGCTTAGAGCATGCTTGCACATGTAAAATCTTTTTTCAAACTGAGAGAATTCAGTGATTCAATGGAGCTGCTTTGCAACAGAAAAAGATTAAATCTTTCCCATGTGTTCCTGTCGTCACCATTTCCTCAGAAGTTGTCACAGGACCTGTCAAAAAAGGAGTAACAAAGGCAGTATTATGAGTGATTTCTCTAATCTCAAATTCTCTTCCTGGTAATGAACAACCAGATATTCTTGCACTGAGAGCATTTACAACTTGTGCCCATCTGCGGTAATAATAACTTGTAATTAGAGGAAGCAAAAATGAGTCTGTTGGTTGAGTGATGGGGACCATCTGTTTATTGGGGCACCCTTGCATGTCTCTTCCTGGGATTGCAAAGGTGCCCATGGGCTTTTTTAGAAATGTGAAAAGTCTTAAACTTCACATGAGTTCACTGCGTGATTTTTTTTTGTATTGCCCAAAGAAGAGAAGGGGACGTTTTACATTTCAAAGTAATGATTTTCACTAAGTGTAAAAGGAGCTAATGAAATCTAAAACATCCCTGCGATCATGGATCTAGGATTGCAATGGGAAACTTTTGGGAAGGGGCAAAAGGTCTCTAACCAGCATTTTGGTTATTCTTCTTTGGTTGCCCTACACAAAATTCCGTAGAGGATTTTTAGGGCCATGAGTAAGATGAGCACCTCTAGAAGTACACAGGGCTGCAGAAGCACAGAAGCTATTCCATGGGAATAATACATATTCCTCCGTACTCACATTGCTGTGGGTATCTGCTCAGTGCTCTAAACACTGGGTTTCCAGAGAGAAAAACCTTCCTGATCAGTTGCAGGATCTGCAAATGTGTTGAGAAGTTCAAGGCTGACCCATGCAGATCTCATCCACTGATCTTACCCTAGATCAAGCTCTAAAAGGAGCTTTGCAGAGTATCCTCTGTGGGATTTTCTCTTTTAGGACGACTGTCATTTATTCTCATTTATTTTTCTACAGAGCAGCTAGAGGTGTAATGAGGTATTTTCTTTGATTTCTCTTTGTGTATCAAGATTCTCATGAATACTAAAGGCAAAGTGGGCCAGGAGAAGAAGAGCCTGATTGTTGGTTATTAAGAAGCCATTTGAGGAGCACCACCAGAAGAGCTCGGGAGCTAGGATGGTAGAGCATTTGCTGCTCTTGGTTTCCATTTAACTGATGAACTGCTTGTTAGGTTAAACAGCATGCGAACATCAGTAATGTGGTTGAGAACTTACTAAAACCAGTTGGCTGCCTTTATGGGACTTTGCTTACAATGATGAAATAGCAGCTAGACACAGGTCCTGTCCAGCACAAATAGCATTCTCAGTTCCCAGCTCTACCTGGATTTAGACTTTTGTAGGAGCTGCAGGTGGGAGCCCCTGACCCTCTTGTAAGAGTGAACACACAAGTCAAGGCGTTTATGGACACCGCTTTTCATCTGTGCATTCCTCACCAGGTAGGAGAGAGAATAGGGTTTGAGGCAGGGAGTACTGGAGGAGTAACGTTTGCCTTGGGAAACAGGAGAAAGGATGAGAGTCCCATTTTGGGGCTGGGTCTAGGTCTGACTTAAGAGCATGAATGATAGGGAGTGTTTGGGATCTTTGCTTGTGGGTGTGGGGAGTGTAGTACCTCATAAAAGTAGCGTTAGTCAGTAACTAACCCATGGACAGAAAAAGAAACAGAAAAATTTGTAAGTCACCCCTTAAACTAATAAAACTCTCTGGGAAGTGTAAATTTGTTTAGCAAAAAGGAAGTCGTAAAGTAAGAAATTCCCCGCTCGCTGAGGATAAAAACATCTCTGCTATATATATCCCCATTTGAAATGGATACCTGATCTACTTTATATAAAATGCTTGAACTAGGGGCTTTTAATCAACGTTCAATGTAAAATACATGGTCCTTGAAAAGAAAGCTAATGCTTTTCAAGGTCACCAAGGACACAAATTTGAACAGTCACTCAGGAGGAGATGCTTCGATTAAATTTATGTGATAGTCAGTGACTGCCAAGTGTAAATCTCTCCACTTTATCGTGTTCTCATTTCTTCCACGTTTGGAAGCATGTCCCTAAAATACATCAAGAATGTACAGACTGTGCTACAGGTCTCATCTCATACACATCTCTGACATTCAGGGATATGGGAGCAGCTGATGATGGTGATGATGATTCATCTTTCATTTAAAACACCTTTAAACCAAATTGTTGGTGGGACTCCATCTGGGCAAAGATTTTCATTTATTGGGATTAATAGATGTTTTTCCTGTGATTTTTCTGGGACCCAGGTCATAACTGACATGTTTTGGAGGGGAGCTGGCTCAGGTTTCTTCCATTGAAAATATATGAACAGGCACATGCTACTTTGATTTCGAAGGTTCCCTTTGAACTATGTTTGCATTTAAAATACTTCAACACCTTAGTAAGCGGTGTTGCTCTTGAAAAGAATAAACTCAGCCCTCGAGATGTAAAATAACGTGGGGATAACACTGTAGTACCCAGACAGAAGGGTAATCTGCAAAATTGGATTGTTTGCTTCTGTCTCCCTGAATTTTAGCACCAAACCCTCGCTGATAGTACAGCAGCCTGACTGTGCTCCTTAGGTATATCTGGAAAGGGAAACCTCCTCCCTCACAAGCCCCTGGAGTCCATACCATGGGGCACCGGCTGATTCCCATGAATCAAGTCTCCAGGGTGGACCTCTTGTTCCTCTAAGAACATCAAAACCTTGCACCATGCAGAGAGCCCTCCAAGTTTTGTCTGGAGGATGCTCGTGTGCCTTTGCACGCTCACAGAAATAATAAAGTGGCTTGTAAAGGGTCTTGGCCACAGGAACTGGCAGGACAGAGGCACCCCTGCCATTAATTCTGCTTTGAAGGAAAGTATTTCACAATACCTTTGGTATCCCGGTGATACTTTTCTCCTGTTCAAAGACCAACGTATGCTTTGAGCCACAGCCCATACAGTCAAAAGACCATCAGGGAGTGTAGGTCTAAGAATAATTGCTTCTGAGCCTCACATATTTTGCTGTTTCCTCCCCATTTTCACAGAATCACAAGATGGTAGGGGTTGGAAAGGACCTCTGGAGATCATCAAGTCCAACACCCCTGACAGAGTAGGATCAAAGAATCTAGGGCAGCTCACCCAGGAATGCATCCAGATGGGTCTTGAAAGCCTCCAGAGAAGGAGACTCCACAACCTCTCTGGGGACCCTGTTCCAACCTCTGTAACCCTTACAGTAAAGAAGTTCTTCCTCATATTGAGGTGGAACCTCCTGTGCTCCAGCTTGAATACATTGCCCCTTGTCCTATCCCAGGGCACAAGTGAAAAGAGGTGGTCACTTCCTTCTTGACGCCCAGCCCTCAGATATTTATACACATTAATTAGATCCCCTGAAGAATCCTTAAGGCAATAATTGCAAACTGTCACTTCATGCCAGCAGATTTTTTTTTTTTTCCTCCCTTCAAGCTAGCAAGACCAAAGTAACACAGAAAACACCATTATGTTTCCCTTCTGACCTCTTTCCCAATTCTCCACACCCCTGGACAAACATTGTGCTTGCCAAGGAAGCAAATCCCCTGCGGCTGCTGCTGCTCAGGTGTAACACAGATGGGCTCAAAAGAAGAAAAGTAGAGTGTAAATCCTGCATTTTGGGGTCTTTTCTTCTCTTATTCTATCTGAGAGACTCAGGCAGGTGACTGCATGCCTTAAACCACCAGGTCCCTCCGCTTATTTCATAGACATCTGTGTTTTTCAGGGCTTTTTACAGGAGAAATAGTCCTTTTACCTACCATATGTCATTAATGTATTTGCTTCTTTCCTGTTGCTATGTTATGTGCTCATATTTAATTATGTACTTTCTTTCTCATAACTCATCCAGTTCTTCTTTTCTCCAGTAACACATAAATGCTCAATATATGGTGTATGTCTCTGGTGTCCTGTTGTATTTGATAAGTGGAAGGAGATAAGGGTTTACTATATCCGTTCGTTCTTTCAAAATGTGCATGTTACCAATTTCGAAATCATTTTTAAGCTGTGGTTGAAACAGATGAAATCTTCTGGAAAGAATCATCCGGGCTTACTGCTAAATAGCAAAATAAAAGCCATCCCATGCAGAGCAGGTTATGTTTGGCATGGATCTACTGGCTAAGTAACATATCCGATTTGGCTCTTTGGTTCGGAAAGACGATTAGCCAACGTCCGACAGCTATTTTTTTTCTATTTGTGGAATACGAGCTTATTCAGTTACAAGGGCTTTTTTAGGAAATTGGCTTCTACCTGTGTGAAAAAAAAAAAGGTTCAGCGCAGTAAGTCATTAATAAAATGAATTTGTACAGAGGAGATCACTCCCCAGTGAGTGAATTTGGAAATTTCAAGAGGGAAACAACGAAAACAAAACCTCCTCGCTTGTGTCGAAGGTTGGACTAGATGATCTTGAAGGTCTCTTCCAACCAAAGATGTTCTGTGATTCTGTGTGGAAGAAAGCGTCTAGAGCACTGTACTGGTTTCGTATCTCTTTGTGAATAGATGGCCGTGAGCCTTCTGTAGGAACGTGACCACGAGCAACCTACGTGGAGAAACGCTTGCACGTGGCGACTCGAACCAAACCCTTATCTTCTCTCTGAAGCGTTTGTGTCGGTGTTTGGCTGCATGGCAAAGCCCTTCTGTTTACTGAACCGCGTGTATCGTACTATCGTTGGTATTTAACACTGTCTTTATAACTGTTTGCGCTGCTAGCTGCTACACTGAAGCAACCATGCTGTTCTCAAGGCAGTCAACCCTTGATGATTTAGATGGACCAGACACTGTTCCTAAAACAAGTGAGCGCGCTCGACCTAGGCTTCGTAAAATGCAGAGCATGGATATGTCCTCCTCATCAGCTGACAGTGGCAGTATAGTGTCAAGGTGCTTAACTCATGCATGCTTTGTTCACTCGTTTCCGCCGGCGCGAAGTCGCGTTCGCCAATAACGCGGCGTTCGCCGATAACGCGGTATCCGGAGCGGTTTGCATGGATAAATGGAAGCTTGACTCCCTTCTGTGTGGTGGCACGATTCTGAAGTTCAAACTCAGGGTCTAGGACTCGTTTGGTGTTTCGCTTCTTACCCTGTTTGGGTTTGGTTTTCATCCTCAATTTGCCTGTTTTTAAAAGTTGTCTCATTACATTACGCTGACTATCTAAATCCAGTATTTATTCATCTGGAAAAGAGTCTGATTTTCAGTTACCGAGCTGATGGTTGCTCTTAGTAAAAGAGGAAGATGGAAAGGAAGTTTCTCAGCTAATCAGTTCTCCTAAATATGGACTTAGATGTCTAATTTTAGAAACTGATTTTAGAAACAAAGATAGGCAAATGTTGGCCCTGTTCTTTCAGTTTTTAGTTTTCCCCACACAGGAAATATTGCTACAGCTATTTTGATTCATTTAACATTGATTTATAGTCTGTGAGGTGTTGGAATTAAGAAAGGAAAATAGCTATGAAAAGATAATGAATAATATTAATATCCAGTAGTGAGTAATATTAATATCCAGTGCAAGAAAGAACTATTCAGAGCCATTCACTCCCTTTTTTAGCGGGTAGAAAAATGGGGCTTTATATGTGACATTGGGAAACAATGTTTCAACTAGTAGTATTAATATGAAATTTTATGGCGTATTTGCTCATTTTTTTTAGTCTTTAAAGTGTTTCACGAATGTTTCGTGTCAATCAGTTTCGAAATGATGGGATTTTATGCTTTTGTGCATTTTAGTGCTACCGTGCATCATCAATTACGCATCCTATGTAATAATTCTAATTAAATGGCCGCTAGCAATAAAGTGATCTAACGTAGCCACAACAAGTGCAAGCAGCACAGAGGAAAAAAGAGATGGAACTTAATTTTTAATTTTGACAGGAGATGGTAGTGCCATCTGGCTTTGGCAATACCAATTTTCTGTAAAAGTTTGTGCTTTAGGTGAAAATACGGCCCGATGCGTAGCATAGGAGCTACGTGAAATCTGGTTTTGTCTCTGTTGAGATACAAGAACACTCAGCCAACAAAAGACACTGAATTGATGCCTGTTGTCCAACCTATGGAGGAGGACTGGAAGGGAGACTAGGAAGAGTGATGTTCGAGGGGAGAAGTGAAAAAATACATCTGAGGGATGCAAAGGGTAAAAGCAAAGCCAAGAAAATATTTTTTTGAGTTATGGTGTCCAGATTCTCATCTGGAATCATCGAGCTGAATGAAATGACATCAGCTGAGCCTGTTGCAGAGCACAGAGCGTTAAGGCAGGAAGGGATTATGGACGTGCAAAGCCCAGAGTAAGCAAAGTGAACAAGCAGAGACCTGAACAGTGTGAATAAGAAGAGCTGAAACAGAAAATAGGTACACACAGAAGAAAAGGAGGCAGGTACAGTAAACATGAAGACTACTGAAGGACGTAGGGCCATCTAAAGGTAAGGAAGATACTCTGTGACTGGAACAGTTTTGTAGTCTAGATTCTCTTTCTCCATGTTTAGCAGTTTGTTTGTTCTCTTATTTGGAACCAGAGTTGCTGTGTGTCTTCAGCTCCTCCTCCAGTTGTAGGCAGCACCAGTACGGTGGTTGTTAAAAGCACCGTGTTTAGAAGGAGCCCCATGGCTGCTTATCGTTCACCATGGAACTTGCTTTTAAAGAGTTGTAATGGAAAGTCCTGACTGGTCAGAAAGTGCTTGAACTACTTTAGGAAAGTGAGTGTAGTTTCTCTTGATGGAGATGTTAATTTGCCCTGGGCTGCTGTGAAAAGATAGCGAACTGCTGTGAGTTCACTGGGATGGCCTTCAGGGGACAGAGGGACCCAGGTGGTCCGTCTGTATAAGAGGAGGTCCTGATGATATATTTTCTGCCAGATGATAGGAACTTTGAAGGCCTGGGAATGCAAGGGGGTCGCTCAGCTCTCTACGTAAAGGCACAATTAACAAACTTTTCTTGCTGGTGAGCCTTGTAAACCTCAACTCCTTCTCTTCCTCCGTCCCCAACAGTGAACCTACGCAGGTCACCATGCTCTATTCTCGTCAGGGAACGACAGAAACCATTGAGGAAGTAGAAGGAGAGCATGAAGAGGAAGGAGCTCATTCTGCATCAAGGCCAGAGGAAGAGGAGGTGGAAGATTATAGCTTGGGTTCAGAAGGAGCGGCGTATACCCCCGATACCGATATGCCATTGTACTCCACGGTGGATAGCAATGCAGAAGCTCCACCTTCCTACAGCAAAGCTGTCAGCTTGGAACACCTTCCCTTTGGCTCCCCAGATGACTCAGCTGGTAAGAGCCTCATGCTGGTGAGCCCAGACGACAGTCGGATGAGCAAACATGATAGGATCCTCCCTCCGCTGACGCACGAGCTAACGGCTAGTGAGCTGCTTCTGAACAAGTAAGGACCTTCCAACGGTTGGCCCCAGTCTGTGAAATTTTATCGTTACTTTGTTGGTTGTTTTTTTTTTTCTCAGAACTAGCCTGCAGTTTCTGATGCAGACCTTGTGCTAAGTTTGATTTAAGGGAAGACGCTCATTTCCTGTGCAGTTGTTCTAATTACAGATTTCGAAAATGCTTCAAATTGATGTTGGAAAGAATCTCTGCTTTCTCCCCAGATACCGTACCTAACTGTGCCAATTAGTGTCAGATTTCTGGGCTGCAATTGTCATGGGGTCAAGGGCTTTTCTAAATATTCCTTGCGGAGAGAGCTTCTCTTCTCCAGGCAGCTGGGATTGCAAATCAGTTCCCTCCAGGGCTATCTGGGAAAATGTTTCTCCTTTAATTATTTTGGATTACTGGAAGGGAAACTCTGGCCTTTGGCAGAGGCTTTGTTTAAACCAGTAGGATCTGAGGGCTGTAGAGAGAGACTACCTTGCTAAGTACTTTCGTAAGGGAAAGGATGTTCTCTTCTTTGCCCCTCAGTAGCACGACCAGCATTGAGGTGGTGGGAATGGTGCCACTGCTCTTCTTCCTCTACTTTCCAGCCTACTTCAGCGTGGGGAGAGCTGCCCTGAACACAAGAACAAAATCATAACCATAGAAATATGTTTTAACCTGACTGCATCTGGAGAGAGAGAAGCTGTGTAGATGTGACTTTGGAGATGCAGTGTCTTCTCTTCTGGTTTTCCATAGCTGTTTCTGCTTTTCAGTGAGATCTCCTCTCAGGCCAGGGCACGCTTTAGGAAAAGCAAAGAGAATTGTGAATGTATGTGAACGTCATATGGTGGTTTCTTGCTGGCTTTTATATTTATTCGAGTTAGATACAAGGGAGAGGATTAGGCACATGTAATGCTCAAGGACATTTATTATGTTCTAACCTAATGTCACAAGACTATTCATAGCATACATCTCCTGATGGACTTCTGGAGTTTCTCCAAATTCCCATCTGTGTTGGTAAATCAGATATGAACCCAGACAGGGCCACACCAGCATGATGCGATTTACATGAGGTATGTTGGTTGGGCAACTGTAGGAAAGTGGTGCTTGTAGAAGTTCTGGGGCCAGGCCCATTCCCTGGGTAATTTAAAAACCAGCAGAACAGTGCTTCTAGTTACTTTGTCTGAAATGTTTGTTTTCTGAGCTTAGGCTATTTGAGTTACAGTGCCAAATCTCATCTTTCCTGTTTCTTTCCCCATTGAACTCAGCAATGGGGAATTTTATACTTTTTCAGAAGGAAAAGTAGAAGCAATTCGAAAAGCAGCTCTTGTGCAATTAATTTTCATTTCATTTCTGGTATTCTTGCTCCTCACAGGATGTTTCATGATGACGAACTGGAGGAGTCAGAGAAGTTCTATGTTGGTCAGCCTCGAGTCTTGCTTCTCATTTATGCCCTGTACAATACGCTGGTGGCCCGGTCAGAAATGGTGTGTTATTTTGTGATCATCCTTAACCACATGATCTCTGCCTCCATGATAACCCTGGTGCTTCCCATCCTTATATTCCTTTGGGCCATGCTGTCTGTTCCTCGGCCAAGCAAGCGTTTCTGGATGACAGCCATTGTCTACACTGAGGTACGCTGCTGGTTTTGCAACCCCGTGTCCAACACGGAAAAGTTAAGTTGTAATCTTTGCGGGGGCTCTTTTCTGGTTTTGGTCTCTAGGATCAGGAGCCTATGGTCCTTCATATTGATATAAATATTTACTAAAGTTCTCTGCAATTTCTGTGGCATGAAAAGGTCTTGCTTGTGTTTTTCTTCCTTGCAATGAGTAATATCCTTCCTGGCCTGTAAAGCAGTTATCACAAGAAGAGACCATTTGCAAACAGCTACTCTGGAATTGGTAATCAAGACTCAGTAGACGCTGCTCATGGTATCTCAGGTGCCTCTGAGCTTCACCTGTTGGTAGCTGTTGATTGACTTTATTAGTGATGAAATGCAAACTGTTGTTCCTCTGTAGCAATGCAGATACTTGTTTACGTCCTCGCAAAGCTGTCAAAGTAGTCCTGTTTCTCTCCTCTTAGTGTCACGAGGCTATTCTATCTGCCATGCTTATGAAACACCCCAAGTGTGTTGTGTTTCTGAACAGGTGGCCATTGTCATCAAGTACTTCTTCCAGTTTGGCTTCTTCCCTTGGAATAAATACGTGGATTACACAAAAGATAAACCTTACCATCCACCCAATATTATTGGCATTGAGAAGAAAGAGGGTTACGTGCACTATGATCTTGTTCAGCTCCTTGCTTTGTTCTTCCACAGATCCATTTTAAAGGTAATCTGAGTTCATGTGGTTTCTTATTTTATATTTAATTTTTAGTTTTAGTGGCTTAACTCACTCATGTGATGTAGGAATGTAACTTATTTGGATATGAGGGCAAATTTCTTCACAGAAAGGGTTGTCAAGCCTTGGAACAGGCTGCCCAGGAAAGTGGTGGAGTCACCATTCATGGAGAGATTTAAAAGATGTGTAGATGTGGTGATGAGGGACATGAGTTAGTGGTGACCTGGCAGTGTTAGGTTTATGGTTGGACTTAATGATCTTAAAAGTCTTGTCTACCCTAAGTGAGTCTATGTTTCTGTGATATGGCAACACAATAAATTAGTTTTCCTCCTGGGGAGCACATGACTGAGCTTGGAAACGCCTATGACAGAAATGCAAGGTTGAAATACTCTCCTCTTTTTTTTTTCCATTAGTGTCATGGATTATGGGATGAAGATGAGAAAGGGGACAGCTCCAGTAGTAAAGAGGATACCGATGATGAGGTCTCTCTGACAGGAGGCAGGAGAGACTCTTCTGCCTCTTTGAAATCTGTCAATCTTGCGGCATCGGTGGAGTCCATCCACGTCCACTTCCCCGAGCAGCAGACGGCCATCAGGAGGAAGAGCTCTAGCAGCGTGTCACAGCTTTCGCACAGGTCCAGCTTCTCTTCACACAGATCTAAGAGAGGTAAATATCGTGGTACTTCAGGGATTTGTAGAGCCAAACATTCGTTTCCCATAGGATCATCCCGCTGAAACCATGTGGAGATCCCAGAGGCTACTGAACGCTGCTGCTCCTCGGTGAGGGAGTAGGATATGAACCAAAGTGTCTTCATGTTTGAACAGACTCCAAGTCTTCTTAAAGTTCAAATGGAGAGCCATGCTTTGTGATTCATTATGTTTTGAAAAAGGCATTATCCAAAAGCTGGGAAAGGAATGCTCAGTGTGGCCCAGGTCCAGATTTTCTGGTTCAGCATAATCTCCAGCTGTAAGGGAATGCAAAGTATATGTATTTTTCATATCTACATTTGATGACACTTGAAGTGAGAAGAAGTTTTGATTAGGTCCGTTGAAACAGGTAACCTATCCTGTCTTGTAAAAAGGGACAGGTGTACTCCAGCCTGAATTTATACGTTACTTATTGAGACGATTGAGTCAGATCAATTAAATACTTGCCTTTATCTCTAGTCTTCTCTCTTTGAAGTTATTAATCAAGTTCTGAGTTACCAGTGATTAAAACTGTACCGGAGGCTCTGAAGATTTTGTCAAATTGGGGGAGGGGGGGAAGCCCAAGAATTCATTTCAAAGCCCCTTTCAAATGTGGGGCTCATATATGAGATAGCAGTCTCAAGTTTTATTACTTTCTGGGTTTTCTATTTAAACTTTGAATTACCTTCTCTTTCCCTCCCCTCTTCCCCTCTTTTTTTTTTTTTTTTTCAGGAAGTACCAGTACTCGGAACAGCAGTCAGAAAGGAAGCAGTGTGTTAAGCATCAAGCAAAAATCCAGAAAAGAGCTTCTTATGGAAAAGTTTCGAGAGCAAATGATCAAAGCCAAGGCCTTTACAATTAAAAAGTGAGCGATGTAGAGGAGTTGTGGGGGTTTGGGGGGAGGTTCCAAGCAATAAAACAGCATTTTAAAGAGAGCAGGTTACTACTTCTGTTAATTCAAGGGGATGAATGAGTACATATACAGTTCACTGGATGCAGCTGCTTTCCAAGTCCCACCAGCTGAACATCAGGCAAGTCAGTAGTTGTTTGAGTAGCATCTACTTGATAAAAAACACCAAATATCCTGCGTGAACTTGGTTGCCTATGCAAGTTTCTACTGAACAAGTATTAATATGGTGGTTTAGAAGCACTCAGAACCAAGGGGCTGGTGTCTGTAAAGCCCTGTGAAGGCTGTCAGAGTAGATCTTAGATGTCTTTAGGAACATGAATCATATCACACCCAGCCAGTCTGGTTTTTTTCAGTGCTGTTAAAATCACGCCGCGCTCTGTGTTGTTTTAGGACTCTCCAGGTGTACGTGCCCATCAGGCAGTTTTTCTACAACCTTATTCATCCAGACTACAGTGCAGTGACTGATGTGTATGTGCTGATGTTCCTCGCAGATACAGTGGACTTCATCATCATTGTGTTTGGATTTTGGGCTTTTGGGGTATGTCACAGGGGCGTCTCTCTGTAAATCCTCAGTAGATGCTGAATACCATGTGAGTGTCCTCCTTCCTCCACCACTCCTATTTTCTTTTTCAGAAACACTCTGCAGCAGCAGATATCACCTCTTCATTATCAGAGGACCAGGTCCCAGAGGCATTTTTGGTGATGGTGCTCATTCAGTTTGGTACCATGGTGGTAGATCGAGCACTGTACCTCAAAAAGACTGTCATGGGAAAGGTCATCTTCCAGGTCATCCTTGTTTTCGGAATACATTTCTGGATGTTCTTTATCTTGCCTGGAGTGACAGAAAGGTATGACCCTTATCATCAGACAATATGGGTGGGATACTGATGCTCTACCAAATAGTTTGTATTTAAATTTGAGATGGTTATAACTAAGCTTTGGAATCATGAACAGGTTTCTTCTTGATCTCATTCCAAAGCCGAATGTTGGAATGCTTTTCCACTACAATAACAGTGGCCAACATAATTGTGAGGAATAATTAATTATATAAGTATGTACAGAACTATTCTCAACCTAGGCCAAAATGCAAGCAGGTAGAAGAGAACTTGCCTGTAATTGAGTGATTAGAGCCCTCAGCTGAGACAATGTTGGCCTCTGATTCAGTTCCCTACTCCCAAGACTGCTGCATGCTGGTTTAGAAGAGTGAGTAGAAAATGTTTCTCCCAGAGTAATTTACAATTTAGCACTTTCCTGGAATGTGTGAACTGGGGATTTAAATCTCCTTAGCCTGAGAAATGTCTAAGACTCATGTCTCTTCCGAAGGGCAAAAGTTCTCCTCCCCTGCTCCTGCCACATGGCTCTGGGGGCGACATGGAGGTGGTGACCCGCTATGTGAAATCTTCTATCACATGGCTGGTTGGGTTCAGCCCCAAATCTAACATTTTTCATTGCATGGCTCAAGACAGTTACCACCTCTGTCTGCACTGCAGAGGTGTTAAGGTGCCTTCTCCAGTGCTTAGCTAACTCCTCTCTTACTTGGGACTTTAAACAGCCTTTGAAGTATCTACCTCACCCCACTGGCCATACAGGGAAATTGAGCGTGTCACCTGGGCACATTACAATTTGTTAACAGTCTAGTTATTTTACCAATTAAAAAACAAAACAGGAGCATAGCATAAAGCAAGGCTGAACGGTCTCATTTCCTATCCAAGCCAAACATTTTATTTTTCTTCAGTGTGCTAGTAATTGTGCCCCAACTTGAAGAAAAAAAAATATGCATTTTTCAAGTGGATCTCCTAGCTACTGTGCATTGAGAATTGATGTGAAACTTTCAGCTTGATTTGATCACTTGAAAACCAGCAAAATGATTTTGACTTTTTCTGTGCTTTTGTGGAATTTCAACTTGTCAATCTCAAATCCGCATGTGAAAGCTCCTGATTTCCATCT
The DNA here is from genome assembly GCA_013396935.1 of Baryphthengus martii. Lineage (NCBI taxonomy): Eukaryota > Metazoa > Chordata > Aves > Coraciiformes > Momotidae > Baryphthengus > Baryphthengus martii. The sequence goes on along the minus strand of VWZK01006535.1, from coordinate 4,421 downwards.
AAGTCAGGCTGATTCTTAGAAGCCCTTGCAAATTCCTTCATGAAAATAGGATGTAATTGAAAATATTGGGTCATGTCTGGCTCACGAAACCTGTCTGTCATGAGGCATCTCCTGCAGTTCCAGCATGCTATTGAACTGCAGTGAGAAGCGTTTGCCAAGATGGTCGGGGGGATGGAGCCTATGACATGTGAGGAGAGATTGAGGAAACGGTCTCAGGCTAGAGAGGAGAACATGAAGAGCTGTCTTCAGCTGCCTATTAAGAGGGCACTGAGAAGAAGCTAAACTCTTTTCAGATAGGGCAAGATGCCACAAGTTGGAAAAAAAGGGAAATTCCAGTGAGATATGATGAAAAATCTTCTCACCGTGATGGTAGTCTAACACTGGAGCAGGTTGCCCACACAGGTTGAGGGATCTCCATCTTCAGAGATAACCAAAGCTCAACTGGACAGGTCCCTGAAAAATTTGTTGTAATTAGACCTGATTCAAGCAAGGGAGAGTGAAAATATATGATCTTCAGAGATCACTCCAACTTAAACACCTGTATGAGTTCATGACCTTGGAGGTGAGCACAAATAGCTGTTGAAGCTGCCTAGATTCTTGTCCAGGGTGTCCACCTTCCAAAAAGCCAAGAGAAGTAGCATCTACTCAGGGCTCACAGAGGGAAGTGCCGTGGTGGGGGCTGAGGGCAGACCCACCTGCATTGGGCAACAAGGCACCTCTAGCATCCGGACGGAGAGGGCACTGCTCCCTGGGAAGCCTGTTCCCTGTGACCTGGAGGTGACAACAAATGCTGTTTATAAACTTTCTCACCCAGAGTCTTTCAAATACTGTTTTAACCCTGCAGTGGGGTCAGAAACCAAGGGCTTTTCGCAGGATGTCAGGAAAGGGAAGCTGCCAGGAGCGCAAAAAATTTCAAGCTGATTTGGTCGTTCACAGATACAAAGCTCATCATTTTCCTTTATCTGTTTTTTCTATTACAGGAAATTTAGCCAGAACACAGTTGCCCAGCTCTGGTATTTTGTGAAATGTGTTTATTTTGGCTTATCAGCATATCAGATACGCTGCGGATATCCAACTCGGGTTCTTGGCAACTTCCTCACAAAAAGTTATAACTACGTCAACCTATTCTTATTTCAAGGGTAAGTCTGGACCTACTGCCCTCCTGCCTTCTTTTCTGAAATAAGGCTCTGTTATCATGAGATGTTGGGGTTATTCAGGACTTTTCTTCACAGTAAATGTACAGCACACTCTGTAAATGCCATAGGTTCCCTGCAGTCCACAAAAATAGCACTTTCAGGAATGCAGATTTCAAAAAAAATCACTCTCCCACTCTGAATCCAGGAGCCTGAGTACCAATCAGTCATTCAGGCCCCTGTGGAAGAGACATTTTTAACACTTGCAAGAAATCACCTCTGTGAACAGAGATAGGAGCTACACATTGTGCTAGAAAACAGGTAATGTTATTTCCTAAAAAAGCAGTAAGGCATCAAATCCCAAAGGGATCTTTGGAGCAGGTCTACAGGCGATAACTCAGCAAGTGAGAAGAATAAAGTGGAGGATGATACACATGAGAAATAAGAGCTACGAATCAAAAAGAGGTTTCCTTTGTGTATCTTTTGGGAAACGCTGCACGTTTGAAGCTCTTTGGGAGGTAGGAGTGTTAGTGCAAGTAATATGCCCAGTGTCACCTCAGAGTGAGAGGTGGGGTGAAGAAGGCTCACCCCACCCTCCTCTTACTCTGTTACCATGATGTTGTGATTAAGCCAGTTGAAAGCACATACATATTTCACAGAAAAGCTGCCATAATTTCAACCTTTCTGTAATATTTTCAGTATGGGCTTCTTGCATTCCAGTAGGAAAAGTTACAGAGGAAGCTTTCTTCATATGAAATAGTCTCTGTGACCTGGCCAAGCAGAAAAGTGTGAGACTAGTAAAGGGAGTGATGCACTTCCAACAGCTGCTTTATGCATGAGGGTTTCCTGTTAGCCCACCTTCTGCTGCTGCTTAATCCTAAGACCCAATTCCATATGCAGCTGAGGGCTGCGAAGAAGCCCTCGGTGTAAGGAGATAGAAAACAAATTCCCACTGTCCTATGGAAAGGATGTTGTTCTCTGCTCCCAGGTCAGAGGAATCTGGGGACAGAGAAAGTCTCTCTTGCACCTTTCTGTCAGTGACTCAATCACAAGTACTGGACATAATGACGCAAAACTGTGTCTGTGGCCTGACAAGGAGATCTAGAGGAACGTGAGCTAGGGCAAAAGGTACCACCCACAAAACGTCACTACTAGCCGTGCAATCTCAGGACATGATTGTAGTTATGTTTGCAAAGTCTCCCCTTAAACTGTCTTTTAATATTGACTTAATTGTCCCTCATGTCATATAGACACTTGCTGTGCTCGTTCAATGCGATCCCCCCATTTCTAACAAGTTATCTGCTGTGGTTTCCCTCCAGGTTCCGCCTGGTTCCGTTTTTGACCGAGCTGAGAGCCGTAATGGACTGGGTTTGGACTGATACCACTCTCAGTCTTTCCAGCTGGATCTGTGTTGAAGATATCTATGCTCATATATTCATCCTGAAGTGTTGGCGAGAGTCAGAAAAAGTAAGGAAGCCCCATAAGAGCGATCCAGGCCTCCTCTCCCCCATGCAGAAAGGAGGAGGAATAATCATAGGTCCCTAAATAATTGGGAAGTCCACCATAAAGACAGTTTGTTAAAAGATAGACCTGGTGGTTCTGTTCAGAAATACTCAGAATAGTGGGTGCTTGATGTTGGTTGGCAGTCACCGCATGTGAGATTTCAAATGGCTTCTCTTTTGGGCCTAGCTGGTTTTTCCGCCATTAACATGATCTGCAATGCTTGCTTAATTGCATGCTGGACTTTCAAGGCCCAGGTTGGAAGTCCTGGTATTCACACAGGCTCACTTTGTCCAGAACAACTAAATGAGTAAACCCCCAGTAGCAGTAAGACTGTAGCTGAAGAGAAAGGTCAGGAGAAGGAAGAGCTCCTGCCTCCGTGGTGTAGGTCCCAGGGATGCCTGCTTCATGTCACAGCAGAGGGATCTCAGCTGGCTTCTTTATCTCAGGAGAGTCCCCGCACATCCAGAGCTGAACTGCAGGCCAGATAAACCCACCATTTGTCTGACTGCAATTTCAGTCTCTCTAAATCATTTAAGCCTCAGTTCAAATTAAACTTGCAAATTCTGGATTCCTTAGAACCGCTGTAAAGATTGCAACCATATGCCTGCTTATTTTGCCAATTGGAAAAAAAAAAAAAGAAATGAAGCATTCTTTTCAGAGTGACCCAACCGGTCAGAAATTGTACATCTGCGATGAAGCAGCTGTATTTTAAAGTGTTACTGACGTATTTCTGCTTTTATTATAATCCTGTCTCTTAATGGCAATTGCTTTCCAAGTGTGCTGCTTAGATTAACTCAGAGCTGAAGCGCACACAGATCTCATGTATAGGCTTTTTTTTTTCTGTATGACTTCCATTTCTGCCATGAATGGAGTGTCATCAGAGGCTTCATGAGCCAGACAACTAATAATCCAGTTCTGTTTTGACCGTCCACCTCGCTGCATTGGTTTTTTTTGACGCTACAACAGGATCACTCTGCATTATATGCAGCCTGGATCCGAGGTGGGAAGGTTTTCACATCTAAGCTAACGTGTGTCTGCTAACGCCCTGGAGCAAAATAACTGCCTGTGACTTTATGTTCCAGGTACTTTGCTTCTCTCTGTCTCTCTCTGACATGGAGTGGTGTGCCTAAGTACTTGGACTGCTAGAGGCTCTCTGAGCTGTTCTGTAGCATCATTAAAGGTGCCTGAGCTAACCTCATACAAACAAATAGTACACCCCTGGTGATCCTGATACGATGTTTTAATGAAAACGGGATGCCGTGGTGCAAGACAAATGGCTTGATACACTGCTTTTGAAAAGTAACTAATTTGTTTTAAATATAGCATTGTATTACACATTTAATATTCTCCTAGGGCTTTATGGATTCATGTTGTAAAGCAAGACCAATTTCCTGAAAGCCAGATTCCTGGCGTGTGTTTGAGGTGCAGTGCAGTACAATGCATCTTTCTTTTGCACATGCAGTAGGCAGTGCGGGAAGGACAGGATCCCAACACGCTGTGCGGAGTTAAATCCTGCAAGAGAATATGCCAAAATAAATTGCAGTGATGGCAAGGCGTTTTACAGGATAGTGAAGTTATTAAAAATACTCAATCATGAGGATAATAACGGAGGGTGGGAATTATGGACAAGGCAGAGCAGCCCTCCCGATCTACTCTGCCCCAGCGAGGCCACCTCTTGGGTATTGGGTGTATTTCTGGGCTCCCCAGTTCAAGAGAGACAAGGAACTGGAGGAAGACCAGCAGCGGGTACGAAGGTGATGAGAGGCCTGGAGCATCTGTGTGGCC